>JBBPSI010000107.1:0-88490 GCA_038093515.1 Butyriboletus loyo
CAATGATGTCATATAGACCAGTCTAGAAACGTAGTGGCTGTAAGTGAAATACAGAAATAGAACACTACCGTTTCAACATGATGGTCATTCAGCAATATCCCAGGTGTGTACTTCATTGAGACTTTTTAGTTCAGCATTGATAGCTTTGTCCCATTTTCCCCAGTCCAGCCATTTCTGTGCCTCCTCTATCATCACAGGTTCCAGGGCTTCTGCTGCCAAGACACCAGCCACCATTGTATAAGCCATCTCATCACCTTCTAACTCCCATGTGATCTCAGTGTGCCCACCACCCACATTATCACCCTCACCTTCATCCACTTCCTGTTGTGCACCATCTTTCAATGGTGCACGCTCCAAGCCATCTCCTAAGAGACAGCCCAAAACACTCGCAGGGCCCAAGCCTGTTCTGATGTGTACTCACAGGACACTACTCCTGGCAATTCTAACCAGTGAGCCAGAACCACCGATACCACCTTACTACCAGAGATAGCAAAGTATACAAGTGATAAAGACTGGGGAACCCAGGCTTCACCGGCCTTGTACTTATAGATTACAGAGAATGTGCACAGACCAAGCCATGCATCATCCTTATCTATCTATAATATATAAGTACATAGTACATTCCATGAGAGAGTTCTCAAGGAGCGGACATTAAAGATAGAAGCATTCGTGAGAGAGTTCTCACGAAGCGGAGATGAAAAGAAGCAAGATCGATCTATCAAGATACGATCTGCTGAAAGGAGAAAGAAGACAGAAAGATCTATTAAGATACGATCTGTATGAAAGCATCCGAGATCAAGACCTATGAAACGGTAATTAAAGGAATGGAAGGTATATGGTAATTAAAGAAGAGCGGAACCAACGAGGATCACCATATGGGGATAGATGAGATTGGGTAGACAAAGGAAACATCTAAGTCCTCAATCATATAGAGAGGGGATTGTAGCTAGTAGGGCTAAGGTTAACGATAGGGGAAACCTTAACTAAGAGGTCTACTAGTATGCAACGATTGTCCCAGGATAGGATGTCACATGATGTGGCTTTCCACAGTCACATGGTATCACGTGATAACGGTCACGTGACTCTTGTCATAAGGAAATGAGGAGAAGAGTCCAGGTCTAAACAATGCGACTGGCTCTTAGTGTTCTAGTGTAGTCTGTATAGTACAAAGTGTAATAAAGTGTTTGTGAAGTGTCTATAAAGTTCTCGTGATATGATAGCATCATAACACTTCCCCCACTGGCTGCATACCTTGAGGGAATGGCAGCTTACTACCTCAACCATCATGGGTTCCAGTCCCATCACACAGCATGCGCATGTAGGAGGACTCGGTCCTTTTCCTGGTAAACCACCTTAACTCGTTTGGCTGTGGCACAATCTTGAAATTGTCACCTAGGTGGTTGTTTCATGGTGGATCTGGTGGGTTGGCATTTGGAGCTGGGATGTCAGGTGTAGAGGTGGAGGGATTTTCTGGTGGGTCTATCAACTCCTGAATGGTGTGCTGACAAGTTTTGTGTCCATCATTGCTAGGCCCATCTCGGTTGTCACCTTGTCCCTCTTCAATCTGCACTTCTCTGTACCCTATCACCACACCACTGTCTCATTTAAATGAGATGTTTCACTTGACTGTGACCATGCATTGATCAGCAAAATAAATTCAGTGTGCACTGCTTTCGGCATCAAACCCAATCCAGTGGCCCTTGTGTGTGCAAGCATCTAGCTTTGAGCTGCTTGTGTCGTGCAACCAGCACCGTGCACCCCAGACTGGTAAGCTTTTTATATTGGGTTTTTCACCATGCAGCATCTCATATGGGGTCTTGCCATCAAGTGCTCAGGTTGCTGACCTGTTTTTCACCCAGACTGCATGACATATTGCCTCACCCCAGAGAGATTTCGGGAGACCACTTGCATGGAGGACCATCTGCACTCACTCAACTAGTGTGCAGTTCAGTCACTCTGCAACACTGTTGTGCTGCGGCATGTCATGTACAGTGAGTTTCTGCTCTGTACCATGTGCTTTCAGGTGGCAACTGAATTCATTGCTCAGGTATTCTCCCCCTCAGTCCAATCTCAGCTGTTTGATAGCAATGCCATGCTGAGTCTTTGCCCAGGCTTCATATTGAGTATATGCCTCAAATGTTTCTGATTTCACAGCAAGGAGGTAGTGTGAGTAGTTATCAGTGAAGGAGCAATAATACACTTTCTTGGCAAGTGTTTGGGTGGGAAGACCACTGCTTGAATTGAGCCTTCAGCATGTCAAAGTATTCCTTCACTGTCTCCTTGCTCACAAGCTGAATGTAGAGGCTATCTGGGAGAGTGACTGCTATTTGGTGACAGACATAGGCATCTTTCTCATCCCATGTGGCAAGATCCTTTTCATACTGTTCGACCTCCTGGACTTCAGCTGCAGTGGTTGGTATCCATGCAGGAGATTTGCCTATTACTGGATCAACAGGCTTTATTTTTGTTCTGTTGAGGTAGCCTCCAAGTCCTTGGCCTCGTATCAATATTTCCAGGTGAGACTTCCAAATAGTCCATCCTTTTCCTGCTGTGTCAAGCTTAGGAACCTTGAAATCATCTGACTTTGAGTTGTAGGACATTGTAGTTGGGGCTTTTAGTATGAGAGGTTGTCTGTTCCTTGTCTATTTAATTTTCCATGTCAGGGCTCATAACCTGTGGAAGTATAGACTCAGTACTGTGCAGACAGTGACTGAGGTGGTTGAGTCCATGACACAAGTCTAAGTGTGCATGTGATTATGTAATACATAGCATAGCTACAATACTAACTACAACAATATGATTCACACAGGTGGGCCTGCCTGTGGGTCAATGGAAGGCATACACTAGAGATGAACAGGCCTGAAAGGGGTATATGCTACAGACAGGGGGCCCACAGAAGGGTATATGCTGCAGATGAGGGGGACCACAGCATTGTATATATATGCTATACATGAGGGGGCCTGCAGCATTGTATATACTATAGACAAGGGGGCCTACAGGGGGGGTGGGCTATACATGAGGAGGCCCACAGCATTGTATATGCTGTAGGTGAGGGGGCTTACAGCAATGTATATGCTACAGATGACAGGGCCCACAGGGCAAAGGGGATGTGAATAATGGAGATCTTGGATATGGGTCTTGGTGCACTAGTCAAGACATATCATAATCTAGTCACATGCTAGTCACATGATGAACAAAATGTCATTGGATGAAGAAAGCAGAGATGTGACAGCTCAGCTGAAGGATCAGCCTGGCAGGGTGAACAATAGGGGCTATCTCTGTATCTTGGGACAGAGATGTCTGGGAGTGACTGGGATAGTGGATGACAGTCCACTGGTGACTGGGAGAGTGGGTGATATACAGTATCATGGAGACAGCAGGGTAGTGGGATGTGGTAGTGTGGGAAAATGAGTGGCAGGGTACACTTAGGGGTAAAACTATAACATCACCTCCCTCATCTCACCTTCCAACACATCACTTGTTCAAAGAGCCCCTACCCACCCATTTGTGCTCTGCTTGTGCACCATCCACATCTATTTGCTCACATGATTACCCACCCATTAGCAGTCACCCACCCATTCACACTTGTGCTTTGTTCACACACCACCCACACTCACCATCAAATCCATTTGTCTGCCTGCTACAAATTTTATTTTATTTTGTCTAGATTATAGTACTATACAGATTGTAGTGGATATTATATTTTAAATCAACTTACATGGGAGGGAGAAAACATAAGTGCTTTAACAGAGTTACATAGTACACATACCATACAGGACCAGTCTTCGTGCACAGTGTTATGCTGGGCGCTAACAACTAGAACTCTAGGTGGCACTCAAGAGTAGCTGCAGGACTTGGGAGATGATTCTGAGGTGGGTCTCAGACTATGCCTTAGTGCTCACACTAAGAGTCTGGAGTGGAAACTAATTGCTAGCAGTTGTTACAGTTTTACCCCTAAGCGTACCCCGCCACTCATTTTCCCACGCTCACGCGTCCCCGCCGCCCCCGCCATCTTGCGATGCCGCCCATCGCCCGCTCCCTAGTCGCCTAGTGGATGTTATCCACTTCCCCGGTCGTTCCAGCAAGTCTCAGTGACGCTACACTGAGATAGCCCCTGTCTCATCGCCCCGTCGGGCCGGACCCACAGCTGAGCTGTCGCGTCCTCTATTTCTTTAACCAATGACATTTGTTACATCACGTGACTAGCACGTGACTAGATTACGACACATCAGTACCTTCATGTCGAGACCCGTATCCAAGGGCTCCGCCGTTCGCGCACCCTTCGCCCTGTGGGGCTCGCCTCATGGACATTGTCGCTTCGCCTTCAGCTCTTCCTATTCGCTGACGATGTCGCCATCTTACTCGGAGCTTCGCTCCCTCGTTACCGGCACTTTGCCGCTTCTTCTTTCGCCGCTATGACTCGGACAGACTCATAGCCCTTTGCCCTTCGCTGCCACACACAGCTCGGTCTGTGCACGATAGACATTAGTATATATACTCGCACTTAGACTAGTACGAGTTCTTTAGCTAATTCTACGCATCTACCAAGTGCATAGTAATCTAGCAATATACCCTTCTCTTGCCGATAAAGCCGATAAGAGTCTGCTCGATCTCGTCTGGTCGCCACCACTCAAGATCTCGCCGACACTTGCTTTGCAAGACACCCGATAGCGTCGTCTACGCGAGTCGGCTAGTTTCCTCATTAGGCTCGAGCCCCTATAAGTGCTCGCTTGCTAGCTATTGTGCGCTACCAGCGTAACAGCAGTGAGCTGTGTAGAACTAGATAAAGTACACTGGAGTAAAGACTGGGTATTTATACTACTGGGGTCTGTGCACAGACCATGTCCCTAATCGGGTCATAAGGGTAAGAGGACAAATGCGGAAGGAATACTCTAGAAGCTTCTT
The DNA here is from genome assembly GCA_038093515.1 of Butyriboletus loyo. Taxonomy (NCBI): domain Eukaryota; kingdom Fungi; phylum Basidiomycota; class Agaricomycetes; order Boletales; family Boletaceae; genus Butyriboletus; species Butyriboletus loyo. Next base: position 4,906 of record JBBPSI010000107.1, read on the forward strand.
GAGTATGAGAGAAATGGCGTCCATGTGCGAGAAATGATGACTAAGCCAAATGCTCGCAGCATTCAAAGGAAAGTAGGCGAAAACAGTAGTCCAAAAGTTAGAGGAGAAAAAAGGTAGTCCACTACCGTAACACACAGTACTGCTGTCCATTTTTTGTTGTACAGCCGAGACAGCTTACTTAATCTGTGCAGCTCTATTACTTGAAACTCCGACACTGCTGCGTCTGCAATCAATAGTCGAAAACCGCCCCAAATCATGTCGGAATCAGGGGATGTCAAAAGCGGATTCCGCAGTTTGCCGAACGTGAAAGTCGTGTCGAAATCTGCGTCGAAATCGACCTCGAAATCGACTCGAAATCGACGATCCAAATCAACATTGAAGGACCCTATTGAATGACCCTATTGGTGGATTTATCGATGACGGAACTTTTGGCGAGCTTTTTGCTCGTTTTTGACTCGGCTACGTTTGTAGGTAGGCTAGTAGTGCGGCCTCGGCCACAACTCGGACACGACTCGGAAGCGATTTGGAATGATTCATCAAGTATGCGAAGAATGACACTCACAGCCTCGTAAGCCATTATTTAAAAGTTGGCCTTACTAGGCTTTGCAGGACGCTTATCATTCCACCGCATCGATGCCTGGCTGGACGTTGGTGGACACCCATCCAACTCAAGGGCGCACTTTCCAACGTCCTCTGGACGCTTTGGAACCCGCATTTTTCTTGGATGGCCTCTTCAACGGGACCACAGACACCGTACAGCAATTTGAACTCCGTCTCTTAGACGGTTCTCGAGATGCAGATTTGTTGTCTGTGGCCAACATCCAGAGGGCATGGCTATCTACAAAGAGGCGTTACCCGCTCGTGGGGGCCACCGTGCAGGGTCACAGAGCACCAGAAGCTACAGATTCGAAAGCGGAGGGTGGTGGTCGCGGCGGTGGCAACGACAGAGGATTTACGTCAGAGCCCCACTTTGTCGTCCGGGAGCACGATCTTTCCGTCCTTCGTCCGCGCGAGATCGTCTTTGGGGAGGTGACCGGTGCAGAGGAAGTACAGCAGCGGGTGGTTGCGATCTGGGGTGGTCCTCGTCCGCTGTCCGAGGATCTACTGGTACAGTTGTATGTCTTTCGCGAGACCGACTGCGAGAGAACAGACGTCCTCCACCTGATGACGTTGATGGCACATTGCATAGCAGACGGGATGGCGAACCGCTCGTTCGTGCGGTGTTTCTTGGATACCCTCGCGAGGGGTGGAGGCCCAGACTCGGAGCCTGCTCAGATTCCGCTGGAGGACAGGTTGACGATGGCGATCCCCTCTATGGACCTCCAACCTATCGATCTCCGCTCGCTCAGTCCAGCAAGACAGCGATGGCGAAGGGCGGTCGGGGTCATCATATTCCAATTGAGGGTGGCAAAGAGGCAGGTGGGTATTGTTGTCTTTTGGAATGTTCCTCACGCCATAGGCAACCGAGGTCGTCTTCGACGGGAACGCTAATGGGTTTATGGTCATTAATGTAGGGTGGGCATACGCTTCCGTGTCGTGTCACGCGCTCGACACGGCACACCGCCGCACGGCCTGGTCGCCTCTCCACCTTGCTCACACATACACAAAGCACTGCCGTATTCGCCAACTGTCGTCTACACAATGTCACGTTTGGAAATGCCTACCTCGCGGTCGCACAAGTGGCGATGACCCGAGTACTGTACCGACGATACCTGCGTGGCGAGATTTCTGAAGAGGAATGGGCGTATCGAAAAAACCAACCACATATTACTGTGGGTCCGCTCAATTTACGTCGGTATCTCGACAAGGCGTGGTATGATAGGGGCGGTGGAGGCGAGTTTGTGTTGTCCATCAGCGTCTTTTTCTATCAGCTCCCGTTCATGACGCTTGGCGCTACGGCAGAACAGCACCAGAAACGCGATCATGACCGGGAACGCGTTCTGTTGGATGGTGCACCGCCATTCTGCGACCTCCTCACCTTTGATCGGTCCTTGCATCGCGCTAGGCTGGTCAAGAAGCAAGCGACGGCGTTTTTCGGCCATCCCTTGTTTCTCGAGATCATAATTGCGTCGAGGGTAGCGGTCGCTGCGCATAGGCGGCGCGGTGCTCTGCAGCGGACGAAGCGCGTTGAGAGTGGCGATGACAGCGGCATGAATGGGAACTTGGACAAGGACGAGGTTCTGTCAGTCATGGACATGCCCATGGTCTTCGCTCATGGGGGGTCTAGCTTTGGAAACGTGCGTTTTGTATCTCTTTTTCCAAACACGCATGACTCTCGATTCTGACCTCCATTCCATCTACCAGCTAGATTTGATATTCCCACATGAATATCCCTTACCACCCACTCACCCACTCTCACCCTACTCTTCCGTTCCACATCCTGATAAAGCGGGCTATATTACCCCTCCCTTTTCCCCCTCGCCATCTGCCTCTGAAGCGGACAAGACCCCAAAAATCGCGGCAGAACACATCGGGACGTATCTCCATACGCGCCCTTCGGAGCTTTACCTCGGCGCATCTACTTGGCGTGGACGTTTGAGCGTGTTCGTTTCTTATGATGGCAACGCGTTCGAGGAAGGGGTCATGAGGGAATGGTTGGACGAAATCAGGGAGGCCATGTTGTGGTACCTCGGTCGGATGCATGATCAGTCGCGTCGGCCTCCGTAGAGTCGAAGTGGTGGTGGTGATGGACAAGTTGGACTTGATGAAGGCGTACTAGCATCTACAAAAATATCCGAGTCAAAAACGAGCAAAAAGCTCGCCAAAAGTTCCGTCATCGATAAATCCACCAACCAGAGCTCTCAAATGGGCCTTAAGAGAGTTGTCAAGCGATTACATCAGAGTCAGTTTGGCAACTCCAAATTAGCCATGTTGGTGTTTGGTTTGTGTTAGCAGGAATTGAGCCCATGTAGTCACATTGTCACATAGTACCCTGCTACCCTGGGTTTGTTGAAATGGTAGTGTTCTATTTCTGTATTTCACTTACAGCCACTATGTTTCTAGACTGGTCTATATGACATCATTGTCTAGACCTAGTCATGCTTATCACATTACAAATAGCTCTTATTATGCTATTGGATGATATGCTTAGTCTTATCTCTTATCTCTATCATATCGTCATGTATTTCATACTATACCTTATAAAGGTACTATACAGAACATAAGTACAAACCGGCTCTATTGGCAGATGGGGTATACTGCTAGATTACTATGCACTTGGTAGATGCGTAGAATTAGCTAAAGAACTCGTACTAGTCTAAGTGCGAGTATATATACTGGTGTCCATCGTGCACAGACCGAGCTGTGCGTGGCAGCGAAGGGCAAAGGGCTATGAGTCTGTCCGAGTCATAGCGGCGAAAGAAGAAGCAGCAAAGTGCCGGTAACGAGGGAGCGAAGCTCCAGGTAAGGTGGCGACATCGTCAGCAAATGAGAAGTGCTGAACATGAAGTGACAATGTCCATGAGGCCGGCCCCACAGGGCGAAGGGTACGCGAACGGCGGAGCCCTTGGATACGGGTCTCGACGCGAAGGTAAGAACACGTCGTAATCTAATCACGTGCTAGTCACGTGATGCAAGAAATGTCATTGGTCAAATAAGAAGGGACGCGACAGCTCAACTGAGGGTCCGGCCCGACGGGGCGAGAAGACAGGGGCTATCTCGGTGCAACGGCACAGAGACTCGCAGGAACAACTGGGGGAGTGGGTAACATCCACTAGGCGACTGGAGGGTGGGCGATGGGGGCATTGTAAGGCAGCGGAGACGGCGGGGACGCATGAGCATGGGAAAACGAGTGGCGGGGTACACTTAGGGGTAAAACTGTAACATGGCACACCAACTCAAGTTTGTGCATCCAGTTAACATCATCTGCTTTCTCGTCCTCTGACCTTGCACAGTAGCTACTAGACATCGCCAAAGGGTTGCACTACTGTGGGTTGCTTCTATCATTTCAAAGGCTCGAAAGGATAACACACTGCAGTGCATTCCTTGCACCTTCCCATCGTCCATGGTGACCTGAACTGTGTGCGTCAAAGTAGAAACATCAGCATTGTTGTTGTCTAATCATAAGGCAGAATAACATACTTCTCGACGAAAATTGCACTGCACGCTTAGCCGATTTTGGCTACGCTTCCTTGGTGGGCCACCTTCCCGAGGCATTGTCCTATCTCCAAAGATCCACCACACAACCTGGTGCCCTGCGCTGGGCTGCGCCGGAGCAAATTAGGTCAGAAAAGACGTTTCACAGGACACCCAAGAGTGATATATACTCCTTTGGATGTGTCAGTCTTCAGGGAGGTCTGTTAACCATGCAATATGGATCGATTTTGATTTTCTTGCAGGTGTTGTCTGGCAAACAGCCATGGTCGGAAGTCCGGGATGATCTAGCCATCATTTCTCGCTTGGAGAAATTCCACACGCCTGCGCGACCAGAGTCTCGAAGGATAGATGACTCGCACTGGGAGTTAATTCAGCACTGCTGGTCATCGAATATATGGAGCGACCTGCTGCGGAAGCAATAATCACCGTCATCCAACGGTTTTTGAGTGAGACACGGCAACCCCGCGACTCGCCGATATCATAGCCGAGTCATGCTGATTCCCTTGTGACAGATTGATTCGTTGACGTCTCTCGGCCATGCTACCACGGAGCAACGCGCTCGATGCTTTCCTCAAGGCTTGCATTGGGCTGGAAGGCAGCAGTGATCTCTTGCTGGAGATGCGTATCTGGTAGAGGCTAGCTTGAACGACGCCGCTTTCGTGACCCTCATCGTCTTGTCAATCTTTGTTCCCATTCTCGTTCTCTGATGTATGTGGAACAGTGAGGCTTTTCAAAAACCGTGCGCTAGTTGTATCGCCATCGCGTGGACCATCTGTCGTACATTTAACTGCTTGCGAACTGTTTTGATTTTTTGTACGAGCGTGTACCGAGGTGTAGATCTTATCTCATCTTGGATAGATGTCTCATACCCGATTATATCTTTCCAAACGTTGTATGTAATATTGAATGATGCTATCGCGTAGTTCTGAAGGGTGGTCAGTTTGAGAATCTGAATCAGTGACGTTTGGCCACATGTTGTCACTGTGGGTGACACTTCATCTAGGCATCATTCCATTCTATCACGTGTCCATCCGAGGGATCGTAGCAGCCGCTAGCCTGGCTCAGATGCGACTGTTCTCGGTGCGGGTGTAACTAATTCAAAATTAAACTATATAAAACAAGTACAAGGTATTTACATTTCCACTCTGAACTACCCCTAAGTGAGTAAGTAGGTCTACCACTGCAGCCCGGGAAAACTCAACAAGTTCACCTCTAGCGTCTGGGAGAGACGATGATCTTCTCAATAATCTATAAGGAACAGCGATTGGCATCGGTGAACAGTTCCACATCCTAACCAACGAACTGCGAGCTCCAACTGTTGAACGCTGGCGCACTCCATGGACCATCACCGGTGGTCGTGGTTATTGGGAGCTCTCGGCGGACTTCGAAGTACCGACGATGCCGGTGGGAGAGTTGGACGTTCGTTCGTGACAGGCCAGGCGACGGTCTAGGTCTGCCGATAATACATTCAGCGAGGTCTGTAGGTAAGTCAGACTTTTGTATCGGGCAAAAGAACGCCCCGCGTAGTCATGCTCACTCCCGATCGGCGAGTCCCCTCCCATTCATGTTCTGTGGCTCGCCAATCCCCCGCGGGGAGGGGGGGGGGCGGACCGACTCGGAACGGCAGTAGGAATGCCCCGGGTCGAGTGTTCCGTTGCTGAATGCAAAGGGTCTCACTCACTTACCCCTCAGACGCAACCGAATATATTGTTGAGCCTCAGAGGGGCTTCTTCAACGATGCATAAATTACCGCCTCCCCAGGTTTTGGGCCTTCCCTCCCCCATCCATCGCGCAGCTAGACCCACGCTCTGCAGATCGCCCATCATGACATTCTTCAAATCTGCGCTCTCCCGACTCTCTCACAAGCCGACGCCTGTCGTCGCGACCAACATATCTCTTGATTCTTGGTGCCGTCAATTGCCCACCCAGCCACTTCGATTCGTCAAAAGAGTAGAGCTGTGTACGGCACTTACTACAGGCCAAGATCACTGGGATACACCGGTCGGCCAATCCCACTATCACACATTGCTTCGGGTGGTCCTGGTTCCCGCTCCTGGTGGTCCCAGTCACTCGGAGGACACCCTACTCTTCGAACGTGTTCTTTCCACCGGCGGGGCATACCATTCAGTGACCCCTATTGCAGAGACGTCCTCATCAGGTGGCACCCTCTTCCATCCCGACGTCTACGATCGCATCTGCGTCATCTTCGACGGCCCCTCTACCGCCCTCGCACGTGATCTCGAGGTCGAACGGACCCTGGCGTTCGGTGGCTCTTCGCAGCCCAGTCTCACGCTCGCCCAGTTTGCTCAGATTCTCGAGTTTGTCAGTCGAACGACGATGTTGATATGTGCGGGCGGAGAATGCAGATTCCAGTCGCGCTCGTTTGCGTTTACGTGTTTGTCTGCGTTGACGCCGACCTTGCCGCCTCCGACGTTGGTGCGGAAAGGAAGCGAGGGGTCGGGTATGGACGTCGACTGTGGGGCGGAGATGGTGGATGATTCGGTGTTTGAGTTGAGCGCGGAGGCGTTTTTGGTGCAGATTCCGTGGTTGGTCAGTGATCCCGCGTCGGTACAGGCAGTAAGTGCATTTGCCCTTGAATGCCCTATTCAGATTCTGAGCCTTTGTCACAGCTTAGATTGATCGGGGCGTTGAAGGATGAGCCCCGGAAAAGGCCAATGGCGAGACTTTATCACTGAAAGTGCTGCAACTTTTTTCTAGTCCGAGGGTTTCAAGGGTTCAATGAGGGTTTTGTCGGGGCTGATAGATCTCTATGTAAATGATTCCTGGCGTCAGTAAAATACTTGTGTATGAAGTGTTGGTACAGATAGAAGTAACCAGAAATACCATTGCTTCGTCCACTGGATTTCACTATTTCCTCGACTCGCTCAGTCCTCAATGAGGTGTCACCAACTACCTAAGAGGACGGCGAGACGATGGTGGGTTCAAGTGCACCCCCAGTCTTGTCTCACGGCCCCACTCTACATTATTCACGATTCCACGCCTTTGCTTCACTTGCGACAGGCTTGGGGCCAGGTTTGGGCTGAGAGTCGGCAGGTCATACCGCCTACCTATGCACTCGCCACCTTTCTCCTGCTGAAGTGCCGGAGAATATCGGGTCGGAAAATGAGTGTGAATTGACGAGGAATCGGGATAAGGATTCTGTGCAGGGGAGTCGTGTTATGCACATTTGAGGTGATGGGGGAAAGCGTCAAGGTCAAGTAGAGGGAATGGAACCGGAAGAGAGTAGAGTTGGCTGAGGGGGAACTTGGTGAAGAGCCGACGTACTAATCTGTAGTAGGTGGATGATGATGCATGCCTAGACAACGCCATGTCTGAAGACGGAATGGGGGCATTTGCGTTGGTGTAGTGGATATGGTCGTCGGATATGGGTTTACAACAGGGCGGTTCCTCGAATAGTCGATGGGGACTGGAGAAAACGCATACAAGTAAGACAGAGTTAGATCTCATACCAGAAGTGGATTGACACGGTGATCGCACCAGGCAAGAAATATATATATTCGGGATTGGGATGGGTCATACTGCATATCACAGCACTGCGGGTGTCCTCAGGATTGGGTTCTAAAAAGAAGGCCACCACACTGCCATGACTGCATTGCCTCACCTTTACCTCGCATATAAGCGGTAGCTGTGTTTCTGATGTATGAAGCGTTTTTCCTCCACCAGTCTCTTCTCCACGCAACTTTGCAAACACGCCGACAACCTAGCTCACAAGCAACGGTCATAGCATCGTCATGTCAAGCGTCATGCCACGATGGTCTGACAATGATGGTCCTCAGCCATATCGGGTAATCCCAGCGTATGATGGCCGTATCAGGGCGCTCGCGTATCTCCCCGACGGACGACTTGTCTCTGGCTCTTCTGCTGGAACTATCAGGGTATTGAATTTGGAGAACGGGGAGCAAGAAGGGACAGCAATGCAGCAGCGGGAAATAATCAGTCTCGCTTTGACCCGGGATGGGACAAAGATCATCAGCAATGACGGGATGGATGGGAGAATCAAAGTGTGGGACGTCGAATCGCACGAGCTTGTCCAAGAATGGATTGGCCCGAAAAGCCTACACAATCCTAAAATTGCCGTCTCACCGGATGATCGACTCATTACGGTTTATGGCGAGTACCGGGTTATATTTTACACCATGGAGGGCAAACAGGTCGGCCGTGACATCGAGGTCGGTAAACTCGTTTGGTCCGCCTGTTTCTCTCCCGACGGGCAGAAACTTGCATGTGGCTCGCGTGACGGCATCTATGTGTATGACGTCAGCAATGCCAAGCTCATCGTTGGTCCAATACACCAAGGTTGTGTCGGTTCTGTGCTGTGGTCACGCGATGGCAGGAGGCTCTTCTCTACCTCGGATGACAAAACGATCTGCTGTTGGAATTCCATTACAGGGGAGTCAATCGGACAACCGTGGACAGGCCACACCGACCGTATATCCTGCCTCTCCCTTTCTCCAGATGGTTCGATCCTTGCGAGCACATCCTGGGATGGAACAGTGCATTTCTGGGATGCAACGTCTGGTAGTCCTGTCGGACAACATCTGACTGGTCAACATGTCATTTTTTTCTCTCCCTCTGGTCAATTCGTGGCATCAATAGGATTTGATGGAAAAACATATTTGTGGCGGATTCCTTGGTTTAATTTCATCGAGGATCGGGTATGATACTCGTCAGTTGTGCCTTATCATTCGTGCTCATCGCTCTCGCAGACACGCCAACTTGCAACCAACTGCCATCCCATCATTACGTCAAGCGTCACACTACAGCGGTCTAACAGCAGTGGTCCTCGGCCACATTTGGCACTCCCCGCAAATGGTGACCCTTACTGCGCGCTTGCATATCTCCCTGACAGACGACGGGTTGTCTCAGGCTCTTCTTCTGGAATGATCAGGATATGGAACTTGGAGAACGGGGAACAAGAAGGGACGGCAATGCAGCACAAGCGGGAAATAATCAGTCTCGCTGTGAGCCAGGGTGGCACGAAGATCATCAGCTGTGCTCAGGAAGGGCGGATAAAAGTGTGGGGCGTCAAATCGGGCGAATTTGTCCAAGAATGGAGTAGCTGGAAGCACGATCCGATAGTTGCCATCTCACCGGATGATCGACTCATTGCAGTTTGTAGCAGGTTCGCCCAGGTTGAAATTTACACCATGGAGGGCAAGTGTGTCAGCAGGGCCGTCATCTTGACCGATCGTGCTGTTACTTCCGCCTGTTTCTCTCCCGACGGGCACAAACTTGCATGTGGCTCGCAGGACGGCAAGATCCGCGTGTATGACGTCAAGAATGAGGTACTCATCCTAGGTCTGTTAGAGGGCCACGAAGGTTGGGGATCGATCACCTGCGTGCTGTGGTCAAATGATGGTACCAGGATCTTCTCTTCCTCGGAAGACGAAACGATTCGCTGTTGGAATTCTGATACAGGGGAGCCAATCGGACAACCGTGGACAGGCCACACCAGCAGCATCAAGAGGCTCTCCCTTTCTCCAGATGGTTTGATCCTTGCCAGTGCATCCTTGGACCGAACCGTGCGTTTCTGGGATGCAACTTCTGGTAATCCTCTCGGACAACCTTTACAACATTCTACATGCGTACACGCCGTTTGTTTCTCTCCCTCTGGTGAATTCATGGTAGCAGCATCGAGCGGAAAGATATGTTTATGGCGGGTGTTGGATTCCATCGAGGATCAAGTATGACACTCGTCAGTGGTGCCTCATCATTCGTACTCATCATTCTCTCCATTCTTACAGACTGTCCGGGCTCTCGTTGGCGCGTACGACCCCCAGTGTCCAACGCAAGTTACCGTCATCCAACCGTCCCTACCCCCATACGTTCCCTCCACTGGACCACTGTCGGATATCGATTTTAGTGTGAGCATTGCAGTGCATGACCTTCCCCTCGTTTGCTCACAATGCTTCAAAGCCATCTGCACCACTTCATGTTACTACAGCTGCCTTGGTATACAATCCACCCCCACTTCTCCCTGCACAGAACCCATACCGGAACGGAGATACTTCCTTGCGAACGGCATTCATGTCTGATGATATGAATGTGCAGTCTGTTCTTCTGGATCCCTCGCTCGGACTTGATGAGCGTCAGTGCATATTTGAACTACGCCTAGGTACATTGGTGCAGTTCAAAATGTTTGTTTATCGTCCACGTATAATCATCATGCCATCTTTTACAGCTCGATCTGGCAATTTCAACAGGGCTTCGTGTTCCTGGGGACCTCATCCCTTCAGGCTCACGTCAGGACACACGGAATAATACCAGTTTGGAAAGCACAGTGCGCACTGATTGCAATTCGATGTAAGTGTTCTTACAATCGCTGGATCAATTTTATCCTTTTTCCATCGCGGAAGATACCAAATCCATCCGCCATTTGTCGGTTGAGCGGTATTCCGGGCATTGCTAAAGAGGAGTCTAGACCTAACCAATACAACTCGTCCACAGGCATGCTTCCCAGATCGAACCTTCGACCTCAGTATTCCGATCCACATCAAACGAGGTCCATAAAAAGACCCGAAAGATTGATAAAATGAAAGAAAAACTCGTCGAGATGCTGCGTGGGTGGTTCATTGCACGACACACGCGTTTGATTAATCACCTACTATATATACAGGTGATATCGGCTTCAAGTTGTCCAACGGCCGGCTACCGTGGTCGACCCTCGAAGGAGACCTACAGAAGAAAGGGTACATGATCGTCAATTGGCCCCAAGGCGTTTGTCGTGATAGAGATAAAGGGGTATCCGGGTTGAGTGCAGAGGATGCGGACAAGCTGCACGATGCACTTTTTGTCGACGAACACCGGCTTCGGTTTATTCGATGTGATGAGGGTAAGTTCTTGAGCATATAAAGCAGTACCATTGACAGGTTGTTCAATCCGAGGCTAGACTCTAGGCCTGAGGACAACAACGATGAGGTCGGTTCGCTGGCCAATGTGTCGGGCTCTGGTAGGCCCTGTGAGAGCGATCGTTCCCGTATACCGATGGCAGGAAAGCGAACGAGGTTCAGAGTGACCACAGTAGAAGCATACGTAGAACACTCTCACAAGAGGAAGCGTGTGTAGACGTCCATGTCTACTAGGACAGCAAGGATGGTGAGAGATGATAGTGTCAATGGCAGCATTCGAGAGACAACATAGGCTCTAATGAAGGTAAGGAAGCAAACCTCACTTCTACACACTGAGTGCAGTGACTATGGCCCATGAGACTCTCCATTGCACGTGTGAAATGATCCGTACGCGAACGAAATGCATGAGATGGACTCCTCAGTCCATGAAACCCTGATCTTCATGTGTCCCACGCAATGTGCGCTCCAAACGACACGCGACAACGGACGACACAATGCTCGCCATCATTTGTTCCTTACTCCCTTATGCGCCCGCTAAGCCTGTCACACTGGGTCTACGCGCGGTAGACTGCACGTCGGAACGTGACAGGGAAAAAATTCAAATGAAAGGAGAGACAGCAGGAGATTCAGAGAGTGTTGGGGGAGGAGTTGGTGGTGAGCGAGGGAGCAAAAACAGATGGATGCGTCGTAAGACAAAAGTTGGACGCCATAAAGGGTCTTGAGCGACCTGTTTCAAAGTGAATCACAGTGTCACGTCCGAAGCACACTGGCAGAGAAATATACCGAGGTTGCCTTCTGGTCGTATTTGTCGGACCGTGGGTATGTCGCTAGACTTGTAGTGCACCACAGCAGGGGAAGGGAGACATTCTACTGGCGTGACCGCAAGCATTGGCTAGCAAGCACCGGAGATCGACTCGTCGCAGTCAATTCGGTCCTTGCTATAGATCCATTTGAAGTACGCATGCAGTTTATAGGTCTCCTCGAAAAGCTCAACGCGTGAGTGCTTTCTTTTGACCCAACGTTTTCTGCCGCAACCAGCGTCCTCACCTCGCATCTGCCATACAATGGTCCCTCCGTGATGGTTCCTGCAGGAGTCCGGGACGCATCAGTCGATCCAAAAGGTGGTCGGATATGCCCTCAAGTATTTTTCAAGATGTGGGGAGGACCTTTGGGAGTGCATCATCGAGGAATGTCACAGGGTACGTTGTTTGTTTTTCTTCTAATTTTCTTCTCTACGGGATGCACTTTGGATGGTGCAGTCGCGCCACGCCAGACGGGGACGGTGATCTATCCTACGAACCCGGATGGGTGCTCTGTCTCACCGCTTGTCTTCCCTCTTGATCTGTATCCAGTGGGCCGTTTCATTGACTATATCCTTTCTTTACTTTTTCTGCCAGGGTTTCATCAACCACCGGATCAACATCCTTTATTTCCTCGCTTTGCGAGTCTTTACTCTTGCAAAAGCACATCAGCCGCCGCCCGCCGAGTCGTCCTCGTACGTTCTTCACCTCGTGTTGGCTTGCTCAGGCCGTTGATGCCTTGTACCAGACACGCCAAGCAAGCCAATGGGTCATTTTATGTCGACTACGTCTCTCGGGACCTCCGCCAGATCGTTGAATGTGTCGTCCCGGTTGGGCGACAGGGACTTCCCAATCTGACGAGCACGAAACAGGTTCGATCTACAATTCTCTCTCATGGCCCTTCCGCACTCACTTGCTAACGTCCAACTTCAGATCCTCGAGAACTGGCGCACGAAACGGATCATCGAGCTTTAACGGGTTGACGAAGTAATGCAGGTTCTCTCTTCCCGGCAAACCCAAGCGACCCAGGCGTTGGGAGCTTCCACCCCCACCTCCCGCCCCCCTTCCTCGCGGGGCCATGGCTCCGGAAACGACGCTCACCTCTCTTGTGGCGAGATCTTTAAGCGGATCGAAGAAGATCGCGAACGACATAAACGACTCTGGGAACGACAGTGGGTTCAAGCATAGCCCCAAGTCTTGTCCCATGGTCGTTCCTCATGTCATACCCAAACCCAAGGATATAGTCTATGCGTGAGAAGTAAAGGGGCGTGTCGTCTTCGTCTCTACCCACTTCGCTGCGTGAATCGCATTTCCCCTGCTGCGGTTCCAATAGTATACTCACTCTTTTGCACCCACCCACCACACCCCTCACAGCCTACATACAAAGTACTACGCTGCGACTTGCAATTTGTCCGACGCTGTTCGCTTGACACCTGTCCAGGCACAAGCAAGACTGTTCAGTGACCCAGCCCACCCTCACAGCTCGCTGCGCCGCCAGGTTCAGGTTTCAGCATCGGGCCGGGAAAACCTTCGGTTTTTCGCCCATACCCTTGCCTTGTCACTATGTTACTGTGTACATGAGTATACCACATACACTCCTTTCGATGACCACAAGCACGACATGCATAGACATTTGGATGTGTCTGTCTCCATGGATGTCCATTAGTCACGGAAGATGTGTTTATTCTCGTTCTTTTGCCGGCGTTATCGGAAAACAACTGTGGTCAGAATTTTGGGGAGACACAGCCGTCGTTCTATGCTTCGCGAAGGGCCACAAAACTGGGGCGTCTCCCTGGCTCAGTAGTATCTGGGTCGAGTCACGCTGATGCTCTTGTTGACGTGTCATCGTCATGTCCTTGCCAAGGTACCACGGAGTCGCATAGAACGTCGTCCAAGCTCGCTATATGGGGGAATGATGGAGGGGGCCGTACCTGTGGTATTCCTGTGAGCGCATTGCCACACTCTGCGCCGAGTTACTGTCTAGAGCTAGATCCGAATCGTCTACATTTAGTGTGTAATATGCATGTGACTTACTACGCGCCTAGATAAAGGCCTGGAGCTTCAAGTTGCAGGGCCCTCCGTTCATGATAAAGCCCAGGGAAAACATACGACAAGTACGTTGGGACGCTAGCTCTGACTTTGGGAATGAATCTGTACGCTCATACCGCTAGATGAAAACCTGGACGCAATTGAGCTTGTGGAAGATCGGACTGCGGATGATAGCCGTCAAAAAGAACGCCACTGATGACCATGAGGACCAGCGTTTCGCGATATACATAAACTAAGTAGTTTGCAATGTGTTCAGCGCCCTCCTTCACCAGCCTGTTCTCCACGCACCGTTGCGAACACGCCGACTCGAAGCCTCCTGCAAGTTCCAACCAACTCCCCAGCACTACCATGTCAAATGTCGCACCACAACGGTCCGATGGTCCTCAGCTACAGCTGACAATCCAGGCGCATGATGTCATTATCCGGACACTCTTGTATCTCCCTGACGGACAACGGGTTGTGACAGGCTCCAATGACGGAACTGTGAAGGTCTGGAATCTGCAAAACGTGAGGCTCGAGGGGAGACGAATTCAGCACGGGAGCGCGATAAGCGGTCTTGCTGTGACCCAGGACGGTACCAGAATTATTAGCAGTGGTAACGATGGGAGCATCAAAGTGTGGAACGCCCGGTCGCACGAACTTGTCGAAGAATGGACTCACTCGGATTGTTGCTTCACGCTCTCCATCTCGCCGCATAACCGACTCCTTGTGGTTGGTAACAATGCTGTGGCTATTTACACCATAGAAGGGAGACAGGTCAAGTCCATCGAGGTCAACGAGATTTTGTCCGCGTGTTTCTCTCCCGACGGTAGTAAAGTCGCATGTGGCACATCTGACGATGTCCGCGTGTATGACGTTAACAGTGGTAGGCTCCTCCTTGGACCACTAAGAGGCCACAGAAACTGGGTCCATTGTGTGCTGTGGTCGCACGATGGCAGCAGGCTCTTCTCTGCCTCGGACGACAAAACGATTCGCTGTTGGAATTCCAGTACAGGGCAACCAATCGGACGTCCATGGTCAGGTCACACGGGCGGCGTCAAATTCCTTTCCCTTTCTCCAGGTGGATTGATCCTCGCGAGCGCGTCCTGGGATGACACTATTCGTTTCTGGGATCCAACCACAGGCGGTCCCGTCGGACGGAATCTACAGCATGATGGAGGTATAACCACAGTTCGTTTCTCTCCTTCCGGTAGATCCATAGCGTCAGCGGGAGAAAATGGAAATGTATATATGTGGCGGGTACCTTGTACGAACCCTATGGTAATTACGCCACTCACTGGTGCGTGCTTTGGCGCTGATCATTCCCCCGTTGTCGCAGGCAAGTCAAAGGCCTATCATTGACGTATGTACTCTAAATTTCGTACGTGCGCCTTTCTCATCTTCCAATTTAGCCCCATTCCATGCCCCTTCCTGGCACAGAACAAGTACGGGGTGTCGGCCCATCTTCATACGTGAGTGTTTGCCAGGGAGGACTGTCGATTGAGTCTCTCACATTCCCCATAGAGATCTACTCTAGCTCGTCCCATTTTGTCCTCAGCGCCACCTCATTCACGCTCCACATCCTTGTCAGCGTTAGAACAACAATTTCATCAGATGTCCACCCTCGAGTATGTCCATTCGCTACACGATTGATATCGTTACTTGGTTTGAATCAACTTTTTTCGACAGTGAATATCCACCGCCACCAGACCTCACACTTGACCTCGTCAAACTCGAAGGTCAGTATTCGGTTGGAGGAAGCTTTAGTGATGTCTATCGATGTCTTTACAGGGGCCGTTTACAGGTTTGAGCATGCTGTATGGTTCCTTATCTGTTTCCATTTACCTTTCCTTTAGGTTGCAGTGAAGGCCCTTCGATTCAATTCCACAGTGGAGGGAAATGCGAACAATAACTCTGTAAAGGTAACTATTTGCCTCGTGACCAAAATATATCATGCGAATTTCATTTCAGATGCTCCGTCGAGAGCTCGAAATTTGGAGGGGACTAAACCATGCCAATGTCGTTCCGTTCATGGGTATCGCCTATGGCATTGGAATGCAGGGTGCAATGTCGTTGGTGTCATTGTGGATGCTAAATGAGTCCCTTCACAACTTCCTGGTAAAGCATAGCGATAATCTAGGTGTGGAACGCCGACTCAAGTTTGTGCGTCCACTTAACGTCGTCTGCTTTCTCGCCCTCTGACTTTGCACGGTAGCTGCTAGACATTGCCAATGGGTTGTGCTACTGTGGGTCGCTTTTATCATTTCAAAGGCTCGAAAGGATAACACACTGCAGTGCATTCTCGTTCCATCGTCCATGGTGACCTGAACTGTGTGCGTCAAAGTAGAAACATCAGCATGGTTGTTGTCTAATCATAAGGCAGAATAACGTGCTTATCGACGAAGATCGCACTGCACGCTTAGCCGATTTTGGCTACGCTTCCTTGGTGGGATGTATTCCTGAAGCATTGTCCTATCTCCAAAGATCCACCACACAACCTGGGGCCGTGCGCTGGGCTGCGCCGGAGGAAATTAAATCAAAAGAGATGTTTCGGAGGACAACCAAGAGTGATATATACTCCTTTGGATGTGTCAGTCTCCAGGGAGGTCTGTTAACCACACAATATGGATCGATTTTGATTGTCTTGCAGGTGTTGTCTGGCAAACAGCCATGGTCGGAAGTCCCGACAAACACATCCGTCGTTTTACGCTTGGCGGAAGGCCACACGCCTGCGCGACCAGAGTCTCGAAGGATAGATGACTCGCACTGGAATTTAATTCAGCACTGCTGGTCATCAAATATGGAGGAGCGACCTACTGCGGAAGCAATAATCACCATCATCCAACGGTTTTTGAGTGAGACACGGCGACCCCACGACTCGTCGATATCATAGCCGAGTCATGCTGATTTCCTTGTGACAGATCCGTCGTCGTCTCTCGGCCATGCTACCACGAACGGCCCAAGGAGGGATGTTAGCAACCGTAACCTTGGCCAGGACAGTCGGACAGGGTACATACTGATGGTTATATCGGTTCAGTATAACCATACTGAATCTCTGAATCTCAGTCATCCATCAAGGCAATACGATCATGCTCGCTCTGCAACGTGAGTACCATGACATCCAGTGATTCCTAGTTTGTTGAACACGAATGTAGAGTGCCCATGCCATCTCACCTCCCTCCTCCAGGCAGAACCACAAGTTCGTACAACACATCAGCCTCTGCAGCGGTCTCTTCATCGGAAGGTAAATCCAGTTTCATTCGCCCGACATGCCGTTCGCTCAGCAATGACGTTAGCATCTCCGTATTCCGGGTCCTCCGGCCACACATACACGAGAGGAGCCAGAGTTAGTACAACAGAGGCGTATGCGGAAGATCCTCAAAGGAGGCGACGGCGTATGTAGGATGCACTGGATACACCATGCGCATCTTTTCGACAAAAATGACAATTCCGAGTCACAAGGGACCCACCTCGGGTCGACTCGGACGTGCATTAAATGACAATGCATTCACTTTGCGTTGGGATCCAATTTCAAACTCGATATGTTACAAGTTAGTAGCTTCATTCACATGATTCAATTCCATTGGCATTCAAGTCCGATCACACATTTTCTTTTGCTGGTGGTTTTGTGTCGCGATGAGGAAAGGGTGCGCATGCACTTGATGAGAATGATTAACCTTCGATCAAGTTAGAGCATGTCATAACATTCACACTGAAATGTTAGATGCGAAATGGAGGATCGCCGATTCCCACTTAACCCAGCTGTCATAGAGTCAAGTGAATGCAATCCAGAACCACACGAAGAGGCTATCGGGCTGTGGGAGCACACCCCCAGGATGCTGTGGAAAGGAAACGCCCAGAACGTGGTCCTAGCTCGCTATATGGAGAAGCGATGAAAAGCCCCACGTGTGAACCCGTCGCATTGGTGTCCAAAGCTGGTGGCCTACGCTCATCCGAGGCACGAGGCGAGCAAAGGTTTTAGTCTACGCGTGAGAAGCGGAGTAGCGCACCTCTCTTCCTTTACTTCTCTCACTTCCCAGCTAGTCATACTCTGTCAGTAGTCGTACTCCTCGATACATTCTTTTCGCACCTGCCCACCACTCCCACTCACAGGCCACGGACGAAGAATTCTCAACCAGCTCAATTCTGTCCGACGCTGCGCATCTCGACATCTCTCGGTTCGAGCTCAGCTGTTTTGGCGCCCAACCCGCCCACACGGCTCTCTCTCGCCGACAGGTTTGGGGTCCAGTTTCGGGTCGGGAAAGCTTTCAGCTTTTCGCCCAACACTTCCATACTCATACAACACCACATCTATTCATATGCATCCAGCCCCCTCTTCACATCCTTTGTTTGGACAAGCTAAGTAGCTGCAACGCATAGATTTGTCTCAGTCTTCTATATTTAGTGTGAAATCTGCTTGTCACCTACGCGCCTAGATAGAGCGGGGCCCGAGGAGAAGAAATTGGGAACGCCATATCTATATATCTTTGGAAGTCGCGGCAGATATTACACGCACGGGAGTCTGGATAGAGAGCGGCGTATGTACATGGTGGTATACTAGTGAGCTACTGCAATACGAATAGGCTGTGGGTCAGAGCATGTCATGTGGTGAGGGGAGAGCGCGGGCAAAAACGCATAGCGCCTTTCGGCCCCAAATGAAAGCAGGATCCTGTCGGTCAAGGCATGAGCTGCGAGGGCGGGTGGGACCAACCTCGCAGGGGAGCGCTTGCCGGGTAGGAGTGATTTATGTGCTTGGGACCCCGACGGGGAGAAGAGCTGGGAGGTTCCAAGGGCTGCAGGGACGAAGAAAAAAGGTGGGTGCGACGAGAAAAAGAGGAACGAGCCAGAGGTGAGGAAAGGGCGAGTCGAAATGGGAGAGCAGGAGCGTGCTGCTTACCTACGCTCGTCCAGAGACTGAGCTCTGTGGCTTCGCTCATGCCTCGATACATCACAGACTGACACATTACCAAAAAACCAGTTAAAATTTAGTTTGTCGAAGATTGTACTGGGTATGATAGGGGGGTGACCGGGAGTTCTGGTATTTTTGCGATGTACGCGCCTAGATAGAGGCCTGGAGCTTGAAGGGCCCTCCGTTCATGACAGGATCCAGGGAAAACATACAACAAATACAATGGAACGCTAGCTTTGACTTTGGGAATGTATCTGTACGCTCATACTGCTACATGAAAACCTGGTCGCAATTTAGCTTATGGAAGATCGGACTGGGCCCGGCTGTGTGGTCAAGACTAGCCATCAAAAAGAATTCTGCCACTGATTGCCATGAGGACCAGCGTTTCGCGATATATATATAAACCGAGTAGTTTGCAATGTGTTCAGCGCTTTCCTTCATCAGTCTGTTCTCCACGCACCGTTGCGAACACGCCGACTCGAAGCCTCTTGCAAGTTCCAACCAACTCCCCAACACTACCATGTCAAATGTCGCACCACAGGGATCCGATGGTCCTCAGCTACAGCTGACAATCCAGGCGCATGATGCCATTATCAGGACATTCTCGTATCTCCCTGACGGACAACGGGTTGTGACAGGCTCCAATGACGGGACTGTGAAGGTCTGGAATCTGCAAAACGTGAGGCTCGAGGGGAGACGAATTCGGCACGGGAGCGCGATAAGCGGTCTTGCTGTGACCCGGGACGGCATGAGAATTATTAGCGGTGGTAACGATGGAAGCATCAAAGTGTGGAACGCCCGGTCGCACGAACTTGTCAAAGAATGGACTCACTCGGATTGTTGCTTCACGCTCTCCATCTCGCCGCATAACCGACTCCTTGTGGTTGGTAGCAATGCTGTGGCTATTTACACCATAGAAGGGAGACAGGTCAAGTCCATCGAGGTCAACGAGATTTTGTCCGCATGTTTCTCTCCCGACGGTAGTAAAGTCGCATGTGGCACATCTGACGATGTCCGCGTGTATGACGTTAACAGTGGTAGGCTCCTCCTTGGACCACTAAGAGGCCACAGAAACTGGGTCCATTGTGTGCTGTGGTCGCACAATGGCAGCAGGCTCTTCTCTGCCTCGGACGACAAAACGATTCGCTGTTGGAATTCCAGTACAGGGCAACCAATCGGACATCCATGGTCAGGTCACACGGGCGGCGTTAAATTCCTCTCCCTTTCTCCAAGTGGATTGATCCTCGCGAGCGCGTCTTGGGATGACACTCTTCGTTTCTGGGATCCAACCACAGGCGGTCCCGTCAGACGGCATCTACAACATGATGGAGGCGTAACCACAGTTCGTTTCTCTCCTTCCGGTAGATCCATAGCGTCAGCGGGACATAATGGAAATGTATATATGTGGCGTGTACCTACGGTAATTACGCCACTCACTGGTGCGTGCGTTGGCGCTGATTGAGTCATTCCCCTGTTGTCGCAGGCAAGTCAAAGGCCTATCACTGACGTATGTACTCTGAATTTTACACGCGCGCCCTTCTCATTCTCCAGTTTAGCTTCATCCCATGCCCCTTACCGGCACGGAACAAGTACGGGGTGTCGGCCCATCTTCATACGTGAGTGTTTGCAAGGGAGGACTGTCGATTGAGTCTCTCACATTCCCCATAGATATCTATTCCAGCTCGTCCCATTTTATCCTCAGCGCCACCTCATTCACGCTCCACATCCTTTTCAGCGTTAGAACAACAATTTCGTCAGATGACCACCCTCGAGTATGTCCATTCGCTACACGATCATATCTGATATCATTACTTGGTTTGAATCAACTTTTTTCGACAGTGAATATCCACCGCCACAAGACCTCACACTTGATCTCGTCAAACTCGAAGATCGGTGTTCGGCTGGAGGAAGCTTTGGTGATGTCTATCGATATCTTTACAAGGGTCATTCACAGGTTTGAGCGTGCTGTATGGTTCCTTATTTGTTTCCGTTTACCTTCCCTTCAGGTTGCAGTGAAGGCCCTTCGATTCAATTCCACAGTGGAAGGAAATGCGAACAATAACTCTGTAAAGGTAACTATTTTCCTCGTGATCAAAAGATATCATGCGAATTTCATTTCAGATGCTCCGTCGAGAGCTCGGAATTTGGAGGAGACTAGACCATGCCAATGTCGTTCCGTTCCTGGGTATCGCCTATGGCATTGGAATGCAGGGTGCAATGTCGTTGGTGTCATTGTGGATGCCAAAGGAGTCCCTTCACAACTTCCTGGTAAAGGATGGCGATAATCTAGGTGTGGAACGCCGACTCAAGTTTGTGCGTCCACTTAACGTCGTCTGCTTTCTCGTCCTCTGACCTTGCACGGTAGCTACTAGACATTGCCAATGGGTTGTGCTACTGTGGGTCGCTTTTATCATTTCAAAGGCTCGAAAGGATAACACACTGCAGTGCATTCTTTTCCCATCGTCCATGGTGACCTGAACTGTGTGCGTCAAAGTAGAAACATCAGCATTATTGTTGTCTAATCATAAGGCAGAATAACGTACTTCTCGACAAATATTGCACTGCACGCTTAGCCGATTTTGGCTACGCTTCCTTGGTGGGATGTATTCCTGAAGCATTATCCTATCTCCAAAGATCTACCACACAACCTGGTGCCCTGCGCTGGGCTGCCCCGGAGCAAATTACATCAGAAGAGACGTTTCAGAGGACAACCAAGAGTGATATATACTCCTTTGGATGTGTCAGTCTTCAGGGAGGTCTGTTAACCACGCAATACGGATCGATCTTGATTGTCTTGCAGGTGTTGTCTGGCAAACAGCCATGGTCGGAAGTGCGGGAAAATGCAGCCGTCGTTTTTCGCTTGGCGAAAGGTCACACGCCTGCGCGACCAGAGTCTCGAAGGATAGATGACTCGCACTGGAAGTTAATTCAGCGCTGCTGGTCATCAAATATGGAGGAGCGACCTGCTGCGAGAGTGATAATCACCGTCATTCAACGGTTTTTGAGTGAGACACGGCGACCTTGTGACTCGCCGATATCATAGCCGAGTCGTGCTGATTCCCTTGTGACAGATTCGTCGTCGTCTCTCGGCCATGCTACCACGAACGGCCCAAGGAGGGACGTTAGCAACCGTAACCTTGGCCAGGACAGTCGGATAGGGTAAATACTGATGGTTATGTCGGCTCAGTATAACCATACTGAATCTCTGAATTTCAGTCATCCATCAAGGCAATACGATCGTGCTCGCTCTGCAACGTGAGTACCGTGACATCCAGTGATTCCTAGTTTGTTGAACACGAATGTAGAGTGCCGATGTCATCTTACCTCCCTCCTCCAGGCAGAACCACAAGCTCGTACAATCCATCAGTCTCTGCAACGGTCTCTTCATCGGAAGGTAAATCCAGTTTCATTCGCCCGATGTACCGTTCGCTCAGCAATGGCGTTAGCATCTGCATATTCCGGGTTCTCTGGCCATACATACACGAGAGGAGCCAGAGTTGGTACAACAGAGGCGTATGCTGAAGATCCTCAAAGGAGGCGACGGCGTATGTAGGATGCACTGGATGCACCATGCGCATCTTTTCGACAAAAATGACAATTCCGAGTCACAAGGGACCCACCTCGGGTCGACTCGGACGTGCATTAAATGACAATGCATTCACTTTGCGTTGGGATCCAATTTCAAACTCGATATGTTACAAGTTAGTAGCTTCATTCACATGATTCAATTCCATTGGCATCCAAGTCCGATCACAATTTTTCTTTTGCTGGTGGTTTTGTGTCGCGATGAGGAAAGGGTGCGCATGCACTTGATGAGAATGACTAACCTCCGATCAAGTTAGAGCATGCCATAACATTCACACCGAAATGTTAGATGCGAAATAGAGGATCGCCGATTCCCACTTAACCCAGCTGCCATAGAGTCAAGTGAATGCAATCCAGAACCACACGAAGAGGTTATTGGGCTGTGGGAGTACATTCTCAGGATGCTGCGGAAAGGAAACGCCCAGAGCGTGGTCCGAACTCGCTATATGGAGGAGCGATGGAAAGCCGCACCTGTGGTTTTCGCGTGAACCCATCGCCTCGACGTCCAAAGCTTTGTCTCGATCTTCTACATTTAGTATGAAATCCACTCGTCACCTACGCGCCTAGATAGAGCGGAGCCTGAGGAGAAGAATTTGGGAACGCCGTATCTATATAACTATACCGAAAACCCGGCTGGAATTTAGTTCGTCGAAGATTGTACTGGGTATGATAACGGGGGGTGACCAAAGATCGGGCGCTACAAA
This sequence comes from Butyriboletus loyo, assembly GCA_038093515.1. Taxonomy (NCBI): domain Eukaryota; kingdom Fungi; phylum Basidiomycota; class Agaricomycetes; order Boletales; family Boletaceae; genus Butyriboletus; species Butyriboletus loyo. The sequence goes on from JBBPSI010000107.1 coordinate 27,896, forward strand.
GAATGCATCGCCATGGGTGCCAGCGGCTCACGATATATATAAGCTGTAGTAATGTACAATGTACTCAGCGTCTCCCCTCCATCGGTCTTTTCTCTACACACCTTTGCAAACACGCCGACCACTCAACTTGCAACCAACTCCCATAGCGTCACCGTGTCAGGCGTCACATCACAACAGTCTGACAACGATAGTCCTCAGTCACATCTTGTAACCCCGGCGCGTGACAACTTTATCTGGAGGCTCGCGTGTCAGTTTCTGCCAGACGAGCATCTCTCATGATGGAACCGTCGGGGTATAGAACTTGGAGAACGGCGAGCAAGAAGGAATATCGACCGAAATAAAGGCGACGGGCAGACTCCGCAAGGACGTGTCATCAATTTCAATTCTCTGTCGCTTGCAACTTGGGAGGGACTGGCAAATAACATGCCGAGATTGAATGGCTCGGGCTTGAAGTCGTTTTTAAAGATGAACCTCGCTGCGATTGGGATTGAATATGCAATATAGAGCCCGGTGACAGAGAGGGCAAAGATGGCATTGATAGCTTGAGAGCCCGCGAGCGCAAGAAGGCCTAGGAGGGTGAAAACCGCAGCGACGAACCAGACAGTATTCACTGGTACTGGTGTGCCAGTAAGACTGTTCATGCGGTATAGGATACTTGAAAACGGAAAAGCACCATCACGAGCGAATGCAATCGATTGGCGCGACGTAGCAAAGAGCTACGATAACACATCAGTGTGCAGAATATGTATGTGCGCAACTAGCGAAGAAAGATTCACCACGCTGGATCCCATCAAATATCTAATCATAAGACGAGCATAAGACGAACTGATCTAAGTCACGGCAAGTAGAGGGTATGGGCCCACTGGATAAGTCAATGTTTCGGGGATGTTCCTCACCAACGTACCATAGCCAGAACCGACCATCGAGAAGCACGTTATTCTGTCTCGTGTTTAGACGAGAATGTACTATAAAGGTTGCTCACAACGACTCACAATGGTGCAGACCATTAGCAATATCTATGTAACACCCATCGTGCGGAGATACTAGTGGAAATTTCTTACGAAGTAAAGATGAGGTGGTGCATCGGTTCTCCTTTTAGTCTTTAAGACAATCGATCACGACAATATTTCACGGCTGGCGGGATCACCATGTAGGTCCATTTGCAAGGTGTCATCTAATTCGTTCGTATGGGTCCTCCAAATCCTTGCCGATCATCAAACGAACCTGCCTGTCTGCCCATACTTCCAGAACCACACCACCAACCGCCTACGACAGATCCATCGGTTCTTCCCCGCCCTCCCCATCTGCCAACTCTTCCGCGTCCTCATCTATTCCATTCCCCTCCCCATGTCGCCTCAAATGTGGATAACATAACTCCCTCTCATCCACAATCGCCTCCACATCATCATTATTCCAATCACTCGTCGCCTCCCAGTCGTTCTCAAATTCAATATCCAGCGCCAGCTCCGAGTTCTCACCTTCGCTCAGCGAGAGAAAGGCGGCGAGTGTATAGGCGGTATAGCCTACGGAGCCTGAACCCGAACCTGCTGCAGGGGAAGGAGAGGTGTGGGCTTGGGAATGATACAAGGAATGACCATGGGACAAGACTTGGGGCTGCGCTTGAACCCACCATCGTTCCCGAAGTCGTTTATGTCGTTCGCGATCTTCTTCGATCCGCTTAAAGATCTCACCACGAGAGAGGTGAGCGTCGTTTCCGGAGCCATGGCCCCGCGAGGAAGGGGGGCGGGAGGTGGGGGCGGAAGCTCCCAACGCCTGGGTCGCTTGGGTTTGCCGGGAAGAGAGAACCTGCATTACTTCGTCAACCCGTTGGGGCTCGATGATCCGTTTCGTGCGCCAGTTCTCGAGGACCTGGGGGTGGACATTAACGAGTGTGGGATCTCCTGAAAAAAATGGTAGATCGAACCTGTTGCATGCTCGGAACATTGGGAAGTCCCAGTCGCCCGACCGGGATGATAGATTCGACAGAGGTCTCGAGTCGACGTAAACAGACGTATTGGCTTGCTTGACGTGTCTGCAACATAGCGTCAATGGCCAGAACAAACAAGGACAGATTATGCGTGGCGCTAGGTGAAGAGATAACTCGGTGAGCGGTGTCAATGGTTGGTGAACTCTTGCAAGCAAGGTCCAATCATAGCGAGTCGAGGGGTTACAGAATGTTGATGCGGTCGGTAGTTGACAGAATAGTAGAAAAGAAGAAACGAGTAAATAACGAACGACACGGAGCGTTTAGTTTGGAGAAACTGTTTTTGAAGAGCAGGCGTCCTACCTCACGCCCAAGAATAAACCCTTGACCAAAGAATCAGAAGTCGCGTTCGTCAATACCAGTGGCAGCGAGGAAAGTTATGTTGAACTTGGCCTAAATAACTCCGAGCCTGGACACGGCCTTCATTCCCAAGATTGTCCTCAGGACACCCTCGGTGTGATACTATGCAGTATCATAACATACCCTAATCGCGAGTATATTTCTTGGTGCAATCGCCATGTCGATCCATTTCTGAAATGGGATTCAACTCCGTCTTGCTTCCATGGATTTTCCCCAGTCGACCACCTGAGGGACCGCCGTGTTGTAAACTCATACCCGACGACCATGTCCACCACACGAAAGCAAATCCCTGCATTCCGACTCCGGACATGGCCTAGGCATCCACCATCACCCACCTACTACAGATACGTCGGCTCTTCACCTCCCCATCGGCAAACTCTACTCTCTCCCTGTTTCATTCCCTGTACTTGGCCTTGTCCCGTTCCCCATCGCCTCAACGTGGACAACACTATACCCTCTCCCCCATCACCGCCTGCACAGCATCCTTGTCCTGTTTTTTCGTCACTTCCCACTCGTTCTCCGACCCGATATCCTCCGCCAATCGGTGTTCTCATCTTCGCTCGGCGGGGGAAAGGTGGCGAGTGCATAGGCGTGGAATTGGGAATGATGCAGGGCGCTCTTGAGCCCACCGTCGTCGCCGCAGCCGTTTATGTCGTTCGCGGTCCTCTTCGATCCATTTCAACCTTTTGCACAGCGCCTTTGTGTGAGAGCGGACACAGTGGTAAACGATATATGGGTGGGTACGATGAACAGGTGATACCCTGATTTGATCTAGTTGCGTGCAGCCGAGATCAACAATGGGCGCGCAGGGCCCAGATAATTGGAAAATAGATTGGCATCGAACCGTAGTGGTATGTCCATAGAAATCGTAATCATTCATGAGACGAATGAATATGCATGCCTACACACGCTGCCTCTTGCGAGAGCATTCTACATATGCTTCCACTGTGGTCACTTTCGACTCGATTGTGGTATCAACAAGTCACGAAGAGGCCGCGATGGCAGGCAACAACTCAAGAACTGTCGGATAGTGAATATTATCGCCCCCGCGGCAGGCCGCTCCTCCACTGGTGACCAGCAATCTTGAATAAAATCCCAGTGTGAGTCATCCATCATTCCGGACTCTGGTCGGCCGGGCTTCTGGCCCTTCGCCAAGCGTAAAACGACAGCAACCTCTTCCCGGAATTCCGACCATGGTTGTGTCCCGGACAACACATGCAAGACAGTCAGAATCGATCCGTATTTCGTGGCTAACAGACCTCCCTGGAGACTGATACATCCAAAGGAGTATATATCACTCTTGGGTGACCTGTGAAACGTCTCTTCTGATTCAAATTGCTCCGGCGCAGCCCAGCGCAGGGCCCCAGGTCGTGTGGTGGATCTTTGGAGATAGGACAATGCTTCTGGAAGACATCCCACCAAGGAAGCGTAGCCAAAATCGGCTAGGCGTGCAGTGTAATCTGCGTCGAGAAGCACGTTATTCTGCCTTATGATTAGGCAACAACAATGCTGATATTTCTACTGTGACGCACACAGTTCAGGTCACCATGGACGATGGGAAGAGAATGCACTGCAGTGTGTTATCCTTTCAAGCCTCTGAAACGATAACAGCGACCCACAGTAGTGCAGCCCATTGACAATATCTAGTAGCTACCGTGTAAAGTCAGAGGACGAGAAAGCAGACGACGTTAAGTGGACGCACAAGCTTGAGTCGGTGTGCTATACCTAGATTATCGCTATGCTTTACCAGGAAATTATGAAGGGAGTCGTTTGGCATCCACAATGACACCAATGATGTTGTACCCTGCATTCCGAAGCCATGGGCAATACCCAGGAATGGAACGACATTGGGATGGTTGAGTCTCTTCCAAATTCCGAGCTCTCGACGGAGCATCTACGAGGCAATTTCAATTCCAATTGTTAGTTTAGATAAGATGAACCACCTTGACATATTTATCACCAGTATCTCCATCTATTGTAACCCTGAATCGGAAAGCCTTCACAGCAACCTGAAAGGCAGGTGAGTAACAGTCAGCAGTGAGCAGAACCCCTATGCCCGGACCTCTTCTGATGCCGAGCCACAAGTATATCGACATCTATAGACATCGCCAAAAGCTCCTCCGGCGACATACTGATCATCAACTTTGAAAATATAGGGCGTGAGATCTGGTGGGGGGGGGGGGGTTGCCACTGAAAACGTTGATTTAAATGAAGAAACCATGTTAGACTATCATACTATAGACTGCTAAAATCACATACTTGAAGTTGGATATTTTATACTGTCCATGTTGGTCCGCCGCTGCCGAGAAGGTGTCCGATACTAGTCCAGTGGAGGGAATGTAAGTGGGGTAGGATAGGGACGGTTGGATGACGGTACCTTGCGTTGGACACTGGGGGTCGTACGTGCCGACGAGAGCCTGGGGTGTCTATAAGAGTGGAGAGAATGATGAGTACGAGAAGGTACCACTGACGAGAGTCATACTCGATCCTCAACGGAATCCAACCAAGGTACCCGCCACAAACATATATTTCCGCTCGATCCTGCCACCACGAATTCACCAGATGGAGAGAAATAAACGGCATGTACACAAGTAGAATGTTGTAAATGTTGTCGTAGCGGATTACCAGAAGTTGCATCCCAGAAACGCACGGATCGATCCCAGGATGCGCTCGCAAGGATCGAACCATCTGGAGAAAGGGAGAGGCAGGGTATATCGTCGGTGTGGCCCGTCCACGGTTTTCCGATTGGCTCGCCTGTATCGGAATTCCAACAGCGAATCGTTTTGTCCTCCGCAGCAGAGAAGATCCTTGCACCATCATTTGACCACAGCACAGAGTTGACCCGACCTCTGTGGCCCTCCAACGGACCTAGGATGGCGCCACTATTGACGCCCGGGTACACATAGATTTTGTCAAGAGTGCCACATGCGAGCCTGTCACTGTCGGGAGAGAAACAGATGGACACAACATCACCAGCATGGATGGCATGGTTGACTTCTCTTCCTTCCATAGTGTAAATAGCCGCGCCATTCCAACCACAAACCGCAACGAGTCGATCGTCCGGCGAGATGGAAAGTATAGGTATAGGGTAAGCCCACTCTTTGACAAGTTCGTGCGATTTGGCGTCCCACACTCTGATGCTCTCGCCCCTGTCAGTGCTGATGATCTTCGTTCCATCATGGGTCACAGCAAGACTGATTATTTCCCACTCGTGCTGCATCGACGTCCCTTCTTGCTCCCCGTTCTCCAAATTCAGTACCCTGATAGTTCCAGCAGAAGTTCCTAAGACAACCCGTCGTCCGTCAGGGAGATATGCGAGCGCGCAGTGAGTGTCACCATTTGCCGGGAGTGTCAAATGTGGCTGAGGATCATTGCTGTTAGACCGCTGTGGTGTGACGCTTGACGTGATGATGGGATGGTAGATGGTTGCGAGTTGGCGTGTCTGCGAGAGTGATGAGCATGAATCATGAGGCACAACTGACGAGTGTCATACCCGATCCTCGGTGAAGTTAAACCAAGGTATCTGCCACAAATATATTTTTCCATCCCATCCTGCTGATGCCACGAATTCACCAGAGGGAGAGAAGCAAACGGCATGTAGAGAAGCAGGATGTTTGATATTCTGTCCGACAGGACTACCAGACGTTTTATGCCAGAAACGCACAGTTCGATCCCAGGATGCGCTAGCAAGGATCGATCCACCTGGAGAAAGCGAGAGACTCTCTACAATGACGGTGTGACCTATCCACGGTTGTCCGATTGGTTCGCCTGTAACGGAACTACAACAGCGAATCGTTTTGTCCTCCGAGGCAGAGAAGAGCTTGCTGCCATCATGTGACCACAGCACAGAATAGACCCAGCCTGTGTGGACTTTCAACGGGCCAAGGAGGCGCTTGGCACCGACGACGTCATACACGTAGATGCCGTCATCAGTGCCACATGCGAGTTTCTGCCCGTCGGGAGAGAAACAGATGGAAAAAACAACACCGTCGGCCTCGATGGCATGGCCGACCTGTTTGCCCTCCATGGTGTAAAACATAACCTGGTACTCGCCATAAACCCCAATGAGTCGATCATCCGGTGAGATGGCAACTATCGGATCGGGTGAACTTTCGCTCCTCGGGCTGGTCCATTCTTGGACAAGTTCGTGCGATTCGACGTCCCACACCCTGATTCTCCCAACCATCTCGTCACTGCTGATGATCTTTGTGCCATCCCGGGTCACAGCGAGACTCCGTACTTCCCACTTGTGCCACATCGATGTCCCATCTTGCTTCCCGTTGTTCAAGTCCCATACCCTAACAGTTCTGTCACGAGAGCCGGTGACAAGTCGTCCGTCGGGGAGATACGCGAGCGCCCTGATACCGCCATCATGCGCTGAGATTACTCGATGTGGCTGAGGACCATCATTGTCAGACCATCGTGGCATGACGCTTGACATGATGATGCTATGGCAGTTGGTTATAAGCCAGGTTGTCGGCGTGTTTGCAAAGGCGTTCGGAGAAAAGATTGGTGGAGGAAAAACGCTTGTTAATAGCGCATCAAAAACTAGGCCCCGGCTTATATGCCCCAAGCCTCGAGGTAAAGGTGAGGTAATGCTGTCATGGCGGTGTGGCGGCCTTCTTTTAGCACCCAATCCTGAGGACACCCTGCAGTGATATGCAGTATGGCCCATCCCATTCGCGAGTATGTTTCCTGCCTGGTGCAATCACCATGTCGATCCACTTCCGAAATGAGATCTAACTCCGTCTTACTCGCATGCGTTTTCTCCGGTCCCCGTCGACCACTCGAGGAACCGCCCTGTTGTAAACCCATACGCGACGACCATATCTACCACAGCAACGCAAATGCCCCCATTACGTCTTCGGACATGGCGTTGTCTAGGCATGCATGCATCATCACCCACCAACTACAGATACGTCGGCTCCGAGTTTGCACCTTTCCCCACAGCCAACTATACTCTCTCCCCCTTCCATTCCCTCTACTTGACCTTGAGGCTTTCCCCCATCACCTCAAATGTGCATAACACGACTCCCTCTCCCCCATCACCGCCTGCACAGAATCCTTATCCCGATTCCTCGTCACTTCCCACTCATTTTCCGACCCGATATTCTCCGGCACCTCAGCGGGAGAAGCCCAAACCTGGTCCCAAGCCTGTCGCAAGTGAAACAGAGGTGTGGAATTGTGAATAATGCAAACTGGGGCCGCGAGACAAGACTGGGAGTGTACTTGAACCCACCGCCACCGCCACAGTCGTTTATATCGTTCGCCGTCCGTTTCCAGAGCCAAGGCTGTCACAAGGAAGGTGGGCGTCAGGTGGGGGCCGACACAGAAGTAAACGACGTCTGGGATGATGCATGATGATGATGCGACCCGGGGCATTCCTGCTGCCGTTCCGAGTCGGTCCGTCCCCCCCGCGGGGATTAGCGAGCCACAGAACATGAATGGGGGGGACTCGGATCAGGAGTGAGCATGACTACGCAAGGCGTTCTTTTGCCCAATACAAATGTCTGACTTACTCCGCAGACCTTACTGAATGTATTATCGGCAGACCTAGACCGTCGCCTGGCCTGTCACGGACGTCCAACTCTCCCACTGGCATCGTCGGTATATCGAAGTCCGTCAAGAGCTCCCAATAACCACGATCACCGGTGATGGTCCACGGCGTGCGCCGTTCAACCCACTTACTCACTTAGTAGTCCAGAGTGGGCGTAAACGAGTGTAAATACCTTGCACTGATTTTATATAATTTGATTTTGAATCAGTTGCACCCGCACCGAGAACAGTCGCATCTGAGCCAGGCTAGTGGTCGCTACGATCGCTCGGATGGACACATGATGGAATGGAATGATGCCTAGATGGCAGTATCACTCACAGGTCGAGATTGGTATATGTCAATCACCGCTGCCAGCAACGACATATGCATATGTTGCCAACGTCCTGATTCAGATTCTCAAACTAAGCACCCTTCAGAACTACGCGATAGCATCGCTCAATATACATACAACGTTTGGAAAGATATAATCGGGTATGAGACGTCTATCCAAGATGAGATGAGATCTACACCTCGGTACACGCTCGTACAAAAAATCAAGAAACCAAAACAGTTCGCAAGCAGTTAAATGTACGACAGATGGTCCACGCAATGACGATAAAACTAGCGCACGGTTGTTGAAAACCCTCACTGTTCCACATACATCAGAGAACGAGAATGGGAACAAAGATTGACAAGACGATGAGCGTCACGAAAGCGGCGTCGTTCAAGCTAGCTTCTACCAGATACGCGTCTCCAGCAAGAGATCACTGCTGCCTTCCAGCCCAATGCAAGCCTTGAGGAAAGCATCGAGCGCGTTGCTCCGTGGTAGCATGGCCGAGAGACATCAACGAATCAATCTGTCACAAGGGAATCAGCATGACTCGGCTATGATATCGGCGAGTCGCGGGGTGGCCGTGTCTCACTCAAAAGCCGTTGGATGGCAGTGATTACTGCTTCTGCAGGAGGCCGCTCCTCCATTCGTGACCAGCAGTGTTGAATTAAATTCCAGTGCGAGTCATCTATCCTTCGAGACTCTGGTCGGGCAGGCGTGTCGCCATCCGCCAAGCGTGAAACGACGGCTGCATCTTCCCGGACTTCCGACCATGGCTGTTTGCCAGACAACACCTGCAAGACAATCAAAATCGATCCGTATTGCGTGGTTAACAGACCTCCCTGAAGACTGACACATCCAAAGGAGTATATATCACTCTTGGTTGTCCTGTGAAACGTCTCTTCTGATTCCAATTGCTCCGGCGCAGCCCAGCGCACGGCCCCAGGTTGTGTGGTAGATCTTTGGAGATAGGACAATGCTTCGGGAATACATCCCACCAAGGAAGCGTAGCCAAAATCGGCTAAGCGTGCAGTGCGATCTTCGTCGATAAGCACGTTATTCTGCCTTATGATTAGACAACAACAATGCTGATGTTTCTACTGTGACGCACACAGTTCAGGTCACCATGGACGATGGAACGAGAATGCACTGCAGTGTGTTATCCTTTCGAGCCTTTGAAATGTTAAAAGTGACCTACAGCAGCGCAACCCATTGGCAATGTCTAGTAGCTACCGTGCAAGGTCAGAAAATGAGAAAGCAGACGACGTTAAGTGGACGCACAAACTTGAGTCGACGTGCCACACCTAGATTATCGCTATGCCTTACCAGGAACTTGTGAAGGGACTCATTTGGCATCCACAATGACACCAATGACATTGCACCCTGCATTCCAATGCCATAGGCGATACCCATGAACGGAACGACATTGGGATGGTCTAGTCCCCTCCAAATTCCGAGCTCTCGACGGAGCATCTGACAGGAAATTCGCATGATATCTTTTGGTCACGAGGCAAATAGTTACATTTACAGAGTTATTGTTCGCATTTCCTTCCACTGTGGAATTGAATCGAAGGGCCTTCACTGCAACCTGAAGGGAAGGTAAATGGAAACAAATAAGGAACCATACAGCATGCTCAAACCTGTAAACGGCCCCTGTAAAGACATCGATAGACATCACCAAAGCTTCCTCCAACCGAATATTGATCTTCGAGTTTGACGAGATCAAGTGTGAGGTCTGGTGGCGGTGGATATTCACTGTCGAAAAAAGTTGATTCAAACCAAGCAATGATATCAGATATGATCGTGTAGCGAATGGACATACTCGAGGGTGGTCATCTGATGAAATTGTTGTTCTAACGCTGACAAGGATGTGGAGCCTGAATGAGGTGGTGCTGAGGATAAAATGGGACGAGCTGGAGTAGATCTCTATGGGGTATGTGAGAGACTCGATCGACAGTCCTCCCTGGCAAACACCCACGTATGAAGATGGGCCGACACCCCGTAATTGTTCCGTGCCGGGAAGGGGCATGGAATGGGGCTAAACTGGAAGATGAGAAAGGCGCACGTACAAGATTTAGAGTACATACGTCAGTGATAGGCCTTTGACTTGCCTGCGACAACGGGGGAATGACTCAATCAGCGCCAACGCACGCACCAGTGAGTGGCATAATTACCGTAGGTACCCGCCACAGATATACATTTCCATTATGTCCCGCTGACGCTATGGATCTACCGGAAGGAGAGAAACGAACTGTGGTTACGCCTCCATCATGTTGTAGATGCCGTCCGACGGGACCGCCTGTGGTTGGATCCCAGAAACGAAGAGTGTCATCCCAAGACGCGCTCGCGAGGATCAATCCACCTGGAGAAAGGGAGAGGAATTTAACGCCGCCCGTGTGACCTGACCATGGATGTCCGATTGGTTGCCCTGTACTGGAATTCCAACAGCGAATCGTTTTGTCGTCCGAGGCAGAGAAGAGCCTGCTGCCATTGTGCGACCACAGCACACAACGGACCCAGTTTCTGTGGCCTCTTAGTGGTCCAAGGAGGAGCCCACCACTGTTAACATCATACACGCGGACATCGTCAGATGTGCCACATGCGACTTTAATACCGTCGGGAGAGAAACACGCGGACAAAATCTCGTTGACCTCGATGGACTTGACCTGTCTCCCTTCTACGGTGTAAATAGCCACGGAATTGTTACCAACCACGAGGAGTCGGTTATGCGGCGAGATGGAGAGCGTGAAGCAACAATCCGAGTGAGTCCATTCTTTGACAAGTTCGTGCGACCGGGCGTTCCACACTTTGATGCTCCCATCGTTACCACTGCTTATAATTCTCGTGCCATCCTGGGTCACAGCAAGACCGCTTATTGCGCTCCCGTGCCGAATTCGTCTCCCCTCGGGCCCTACGTTCAAGTTTTGCAGATTCCAGACCTTCACAGTCCCATCATTGGAGCCTGTCACAACATGTTGTCTGTCAGGGAGATACAAGAGTGTCCTGATAATGACATCATGCGCCTGGATTGTCAGCTGTAGCTGAGGACCATCGGACCGTTGTGGTGCGACATTTGACATGGTAATGCTGGGGAGTTGGTTGGAACTTGCAAGAGGCTTCGAGTCGGCGTGTTCGCAACGGTGCGTGGAGAACAGGCTGGTGAAGGAGGGCGCTAAACACATTGCAAACTACCTGGTTTATATATATATCGCGAAACGCTGGTCCTCATGGTCATCAGTGGCGTTCTTTTTGACAGCTAGTCTTGACCACACAGCCCTATCATCCACAGTCCGATCTTCCACAAGCTCAATTGCGTCCAGTTTTCGTCTAGCGGTACGAGCGTACAGATACATTCCCAAAGTCAGAGCTAACGTCCCAACGTACTTGTCGTATGTTTTCCTTGTGCCCCACTATCATGAACGGAGGGCCCTGCAACTTGAAGCTCCAGGCCTCTATCTAGGCGCGTAGTAAGTCACATGCATATTACACACTAAATGTAGACGATTCGGACCTAGCCCTAGGCAGTAACTCGGCGCAGAGTGTGGCCATGCGCTCACAGGAATACCACAGGTGCGGCCCCCTCCATCATTCCCCCATATAGCGAGCTCGGACGACGTTCTATGCGACTCCGTGGTACCTTGGCAATGACATGACGATGACGTGTCAACAAGAGCATCAGCGTGACTCGACCCAGCTACTACTAAGCCAGGGAGACGCCCCAGGTTTGTGGCCCTTCGCCAAGCGTAAAACGACGGCTGTGTCTCCCCGAATTTCTGACCACGGTTGTTTTCCGATGACGCCCGCAAAACAACGAGAACGAACCCATCTTCTGTGACTAACAGACCTCCATGGAGACGGACACATCCAAGTGAATATATATCATTCTTCGTTGTCTTGTCAGACGTCTCTTCTGACTCGATTTGCTCTGGCGCAATCCAGTGCAAGGGGCCCACTGGATAAGTCAATGTTTCGGGGATATTCCTCACCAACGAACCATAGCCAGAACCGACTATCGAGACGCACGTTATTCTGTCTCGTGTTTAGACGAAAATGTACTACAACGACTCACAGTAGTGCACCCCATTAGCAATATCTATGTAGCACCCATCGTGCGGAGATACTAGAGGAAATTTCTTACGAAGTAAAGATGAAGTAGTGCATCGGTTCTCCTTTTAGTCTTTAAGACAATCGATCACGACAATACTTCATGGCTGGCTGGATCACCGTGTAGGTCCATTTGCAAGGTCCTGTCTGCCCATACTTCCAGAACTACATCACCAACCACCTACGACAGATCCATCGGTTCTTCCCCGCCCTCCCCATCTGCCAACTCTTCCGCGTCCTCATCTATTCCATTCCCCTCCCCCTGTCGCTTCAAATGTGGATAACATAGTTGCCTCTCCTCCACAATCACCTCCACATCATCATCATTCCAATCACTCGTCGCCTCCCAGTCGTTCTCAAACTCGATATCCAGCGCCAGCTCCGAGTTCTCACCTTCGCTCAGCGGAAGAAAGGCGGCGAGTGCATAGGCGGTATAGCCTACGGACCCTGAACCCGAACCTGCTGCAGGGGAGGGAGAGGTGTTGGTTTGGGTATGACATGAGGAACGACCATGGGACAAGACTTGGGGCTGTGCTTGAACCCACCGTCGTTCCCGAAGTCGTTTATGTCGTTCGCGATCTTCTTCGATCCGCTTAAAGATCTCGCCACGAGAGAGGTGAGCGTCGTTTCCGGAGCCATGGCCCCGCGAGGAAGGGGGGCGGGAGGTGGGGGCGGAAGCTCCCAACGCCTGGGTCGCTTGGGTTTGCCGGGAAGAGAGAATCTGCATTACTTCGTCAACCCGTTGGGGCTCGATGATCCGTTTCGTGCGCCAGTTCTCGAGGATCTGAAGTCGGACATTAGCAAGTGAGTGCGGAAGGGCCTTGAGAGAGAATGGTAAATCAAACCTGTTTCGTGCTTGTTAGATTGGGAAGTCCCTGTCGTCCAACCGGGACGACACATTCAACGATCTGGCGGAGGTCCCGAGAGACGTAGTCGACATAAAATGACCCATTGGCTTGCTTGGCGTGTCTGGTACAAGGCATCAACGGCCTGAGCAAGCCAACGCGAGGTGAAGAACGTACGAGGACGACTCGTCGGGTGGCGGTTGATGTGCTTTTGCAAGTAGTGAAGACTCGCAAAGCGAATCGAGGAAATAAAGGATGTTGATCCGATGGTTGATGGAACCCTGGCAGAGGGAGTAGGGAAAGGATCTAGTCAATGAAACGGTCCACTGGATACAGATCAGGAGGGAAGACAAGCGGTGAGACAGAGCACCCATCCGGATTCGTAGGGTAGATCACCCCCGTCCGGCGTGGCACGACTGCACCCATCCAAAGCACATCCCACGGAGAAGAAAAACAAACGACGTACCTTGTGACATTCCTCGATGATGCACTCCCAAAGGTCCTCTCCACATCTTGAAAAATACTTGAGGGCATATCCGACCACCTTTTGTATCGACTGATGCGTCCTGCAGGAACCATCACGGAGGGACCATTGACGAAACATTGTATGGCAGATGCGAGGTGAGGACGCCGGTTGCGGCAGAAAACGTTGGGTCAAAAGAAAGCACTCACGCGTTGAGCTTTTTGAGGAGACCTAGAAACTGCATGCGTACTTCAAACGGATCCATAGCAAGGACCAAGTTGACTGCGACGAGTCGATCTCCGGTGCTTGCTAGCCAATGCTTGCTATGGTCCACTACATACCCACGATCCGATACATCACCAAAGTTGCGGAAACGAGACATTTCCAGATTAGTCATGATGACTCAGCCGCTTGTTTGTCTAAACGATCATCGACGAAGTTGCTCGGTACGCCTGCAAACGCCTCTCCTTCTAGTTCTACTATAATATCGCGGGCGATTCCATCACGACTGGGGGCCCGTATTTACTATGCCCCCATGCAAAGTACTCGAATAATCGGTCTGTCTTCCTACTAAAATTTGTTTCGAACGGAGGTCAACCGGTCATGTTTAGTGATTTACGAAGCCCGGCCTCGAGCCACCGCTATATAATGGTTCGTCTCCGAATACTTCCGTTGGAATGTCCATGACGAACACTGGCGTCCAAAACGGCGCTGTTGCCCCATCAGCCTAGAGACTCAGAGATGCCAATAACGTAGCTACACAACAACTGACTTCTCACCAGCAACTTGCCCAGCGTCGATCAGCGTCAGTAAAAGCCGTTACGCCACACTGACACCAAATACAGCCCAGGACGTTCTACCACGTTTCTTGCCATGAAGTCAACAAGTGTAGACTGATCGATGCCACGTTTTGACAGGCTTTCCAGCAAGCAACGCATCGCGACTTCAAGCACGCTCCCTGCGAGTTCAACGCCACCGCAAAGGCTGCGCAACCCTTCTTCGGTGCTATTCGCGACTTTGTGTTTGGCCACCCCACGACTCTGAGGGATGCCTGGAATCTATGACTACATCAACATCCTCCGCCCAGTCGAATGCATTGCTCTCAATGGTGACCCTCCCCAGCTCCTGCTAATCGAGACCTCCCACCACCCCTTCATTTTTGTCTTCCACATGCTCGAGGTGGTCAAGAACAACCCCAAACTTACCGGCATTCGTGAGTCCACACTGGTCCCTTGACACTCTCGCCAGGTAGCATTACATAACCGGGGAACACACCTACTGTATCAGCCTCCTTTCATTATTTCCGTTTTATTTTTCGTGCCCCATAAGAACACTCATCGACTCAGCATATCACCCAAGTGCAAGACAGAACAAGCAAAACCGTATAGAGGACATGTCCGACGACATCAGACGCAACATCACCGTCCTCCACAGTCTTCACCTCCACGACGCCTCTCACTTTATCCACTGAAGAACTCCCGCTCGCGTTTCCTGTAACGTCGTCGTTGTCCACGTTCGGCACAGGCCCAGTAAACCAGTGCACACCGCCGTACACGGGAAGTAGTACCAGATGAGCGAGAACGAGAGGACACCGCCCAGAACGACGACGGTGTAGTTCATGCTCGTCGTGCTTGCCTGTGGCGTACCAGGGAAGAAGAAGACGATGTCCATGAACGCCATGAAGCTGACCGAAATAACGGCGACGGGCAGACTCTACAAGGACGTGTCATCGATTTCAATTCCCTGTCGCTTGCAACTTGGGAGGGACTGGCAAATAATATGCCGAGATTGAATGGCCCGGGCTTGAAATCGTTTTTAAAGATGAAGCTCGCTGCGATTTGGATTGAATATGCAATATAGAGCCCGATGACAAAGAGTGCAAAGATGGCATTGATAGCTTGAGAGCCCGCGAGCACAAGAAGGCCTAGGAGGGTGGAAACCGCAGCGACGAACCAGACAGTATCCACTGGTGTGCCAGTAGAACTGTTCATGCGGTATAGGATACTCGAAAACGGAAGAGCACCATCACGAGCGAACCCAACGATTGGCGCGACGTAGCAAGGGGCTACGATAAGGTATCAGCGTGCAGAATATGTATGTGTGCAACTAGCGAAGAAAGATTCACCATGCTGGATCCCATCAAATATCTAATCATGATACGAGCATAAGAGGATACGAATAGACAGTCTTGACGAACACTCACTGCACGCAAGATGACGACGAATGACCACACAACCAGGGTCCCTTTTGTCCAAAGCTATTCAAGAAGATCTGTGCCATAGGTTGGGGGCTGTCGATGAGGCTTGTAAGGTCGGTTCCCATGCAGAACGCAATAGAGACGTTGATAGCTAGATCCTTCACCGTCAAGACGTGAATAGTTGAAATCGGATGCAAAATGCCCACCCCAACCAAGTATGCTAGCGATACCAATTGCACTGACCTACACGAATTAACGTAAGTCACGGCGAGTAGAGGGTATACTCACGATTGCCCACGGCACGGCAGTCGTTGCATTAGCGGAAGGACTGACGAGGAGGACAAACCATCAGAGAAGTAGTTCCCGAAGGCGAAGCTGGCGGTATTCATGTACTCCTCTGGGGTTCGCAGCTGGAAGGCCGATCATGTCACGACCACCAAACAGAGAGGCTGATGACCTAGGTCAGCACTCCGGCTTTACACACACACACAAAAGTCGAGAATGCCATACAACTCCCCACGAGGACGTTGGGACGTTGGGAATAGAAGCGAGGTGCGGGGAAACATCATGATAGAGTACCAGAAAGACTGCTACCCGAATACCCTGATTGAAACACTCACCAGATATAGATATTAATTAAGAACGACGTAGAGATTTTGATTTTGTAGTCTCGCGAAGAAGAGCGGTCCCAAGAGAGCAAACGAAGGCACGGGAGAGGGCTACTGCCATATACATACATACATACATACATACATACATACATACATACATACATACATAGATCCCGCTGCATAAACGTAAATGTCAGTAAGGCGAGAAACAGAAGAGGGATCGACACCGAGGACACATGATAAGATCCCTCGGGACGGAAGACGACATTCACGGGAATGAAAACGTACAAGGTCTGCGCCTGTGTAGCAACATTGAAAGCTCTGGTTACTGGATATTAATTGCTGCAGCAATCTGGACGCAACCCCAGTCGATGGGGGCTGAAAGTGGCGTACCGCACAACGTGGAATACAACTCGACGAAGTCGGCCGAGACCCACTCAGCACGGAACGGGGGTAACCCACCGACTGCTGAAACACACCCCACCGCACTTGCATCTGACGGGATGGTAAACTAGTCGTAAAGGATATCCTGCAGTTCGGACATACAACCGACGATCCAGGAAAGAAAGTTTCGGCAGCGAGGGGACATGATGTGCCATGATGTGCCATGATATGCCATGATGTGCCATGATGCGACTCACACCACCAGAGGTTAGGCGCTACAGAACCAAGCTCCGCCATGGATGTTCCGACCACACAGGATAAAAACGAAAGGCTACGATATCGATATCAATATCGATAAACACCCTCTTGTTCATAGCCCGGCAGCAAGAAGACCAGCGTAGCGACCATCGGGATCGGGGAGATCTGTTCTGGTACCACGACCTGTTACCTGCTGGTCAGAGTTCGCCACTTACTAGTAGTTCGAATGGCAAGCAGTTCAGCTGCCCTTGTTGTTTTTATAGCAGTGGAGGATGCATCAACACAGGGAAACGCGGCGAATAAATGCACATAGACTGCAAGTTGGACCGTCAATCTTTTCACACGAAGCTATATGATAAAAGTTAATCGTCTTGACTCAAGTGACATGCCACGAATACGATCAGGTCACGACAAATGTTCCTGCTGGTACCACATATTAGAGTACAATGAAGATCATACATACAATACCGCATCGTCAGACAAAAAACGTCCATCACATGTTGAAGTACAATAAAAAAGCGCAGTCCATACCATCGCATCATCCTTGCTGCAAGGTCGATCCCCCCTCGTCCAAGAAATACGCTCTCACGTCACGCACGATCCGTCGTGCCTGGTCCCTCTCCGCCTCTACAAGCCGTAATTGCAGCCTCAACTCGTCCTCCGCGACCCTGTCACCGTTCCCATTGCCATTCTCGCCCCCATCACAACCCTCGTCCTCGTCCTCACCACTCAGACGAGGCACAGCTGGACACTCAAGTTGACCCGCCCCACCACCCCGTACCTGCAACGCCCTCTCCAAGACCTCTACCCTCTCTGCCAACGCCCTTGCCACGTCAGTCGCCACAGTCGTTTCGTGAAGCAGCGCATCCACGACACGCGCGTCGACATCGGCGCGTCTCGAGTCGTTTTCAACCCGGGCGATGCGAACTGGCGGGTCGAGGCGTTGGAGATTAGACGTCTCGAATTGGGACGTTGCTTCTCTTCTTTCACTGTCTCTTTCACTGCTTGCGATTGGACTGGATGGGGTGGTCGGGAGAGGAGAGTCCGTAGGATTCTGTTGTGCCTCGGCGAACGCTTCGGAGGTAGCAATGGCGGAGGGGGGAGGTCGCATATTAGCAAGCCAGAAAAAGGGAATGATTAGAAAATGTGATCATCTTACCCATTGCAAACAAATCCGGCGATACGGGTGTGTTCTTGTGCTCGGGCGAATGGCCATGGTGATGATGACGACGCGACCCAGAACCACGACGCCCATGTCCATGTCCATGATGCGCTATAGGCAACGTAAATATATGCATGTGTGTGCATGCGATGTTTTCTCTGTTAAGTGCGAAGGACGAAACCAAACAGAGCGAAAGATAGCTTACACTCTGTGCGTGCCGAAGGGCGGTGGCTCACTTGCGCATTAGTACGTGGCTCATGCACATCGAATTCACGCTTTTTTCGTCGTCGACTTCCTTCCGAGATCTCTCCTTCTTCTTCCCCGTCCGATGAAGACTTGCTAGACGACACATCACGGTCTTCAGGTGACTCTGTCGAGGGCGATGAATATGACGAGGACGAGGACGTAGCATGACGCAGCACATCGCCCAACCTACTCTCTCGCTTCCCCCTGCGCTTCTCGATTCGCCCCTGGTTCCCCTCACCTGAAACGGCAGACCCTCCAGGGTGTGGTACGGACGGTGGCGACGACGGCGGTGTCATCCCGCACATATCCCCAAACAAGGATTCCGAAATCCGATGCCACCGTGTCAATAGCCACATCATCATGCGCTGCGATACCACTTTGACTGACCCCCCCAACAACCGATGTCCAAATATCCGGGCCACATCCTCGAGTTGCAACCCATTCTCGGGGCACAGCGGGAGTTGGGTAAAGAAAGCACAGAGGTACACGAGGAGGGAGAGGTTCGCCGTGGGAATGAAACGGAGGAGAATTTGGGCGGTGGAGACTTGGTCAGTTTCGAGCGCACTGTCGGTGTCATCAAGGTAAAGATCGATGTGTGTCATCCACGCCCCCGGACGTGGCAGTTCGCCTCTCGCACGTCGATCTTCTTCCTCTTCTTCCTGTTGGTCCCGACGCGCATCTTCGCGTTTCACGCTGGGTTTGATAGACCAGTGCCAGAGTGCTGAATAAATATGTGTGCCGAGGAGCGGGCTGGGAAGACCCGAGATAAAGGTTGATAGAAGCGCACAAATGTCTGGCATGGCTTGGCCACGCATGTTGAACTGGGCACCGAAATCGGGGCTGTTGTCAAATAAGTCGATGAGCTGGAGGTGGCGATCGCGACTTGGCAATGCACGGAAAAGGCCGCTCTGATAAATGCCTAGACATTGGATGAGACTAAATGAAATAGAACAAACTTGAACGCGTCACTAGCCAGTCTTGGTCAACTCCTCGATACATGCAACGACGACGACGGGCAGGTGATGTTGATAATCGCCGATGACGATGGGGGTCGAAGCGTACAATAGCACGTCCTCGAGCGGTGCACCGATCGCGTCTGGAAGATAAATGTCAATGCCAGCGCGATGACTGGCGCCAACGAGTACACCTACGAAATGTGGGATCCTTTCCCTGCAATCGCTCGCTTCGTTTCCGGCCCAGCTGCTCTCGGAGTTGACTATCTTGCTTATGTATCACAGCTACATCTTCAAAACTGACATAGTCCATGGCGCGACGAGCAGAACGGCGCGCGAGTGCGTCCAGCCGTCGATACATATGACTGACTCTGATCTTCGGTACGAGAGGATGAGACGGAGATGCATCTGCACTTCGTGCCGTTCCTGGGTCGTTGAGACGAGAAGATGGCGTATCGACGTGGATGCCATGCCGACCTAGATCGTCGTGTCGATAAGCGCCGGTGGGGGGCGGTTGTCCACACGCTCTGGCCTGTCTATCTGGCTCGAGGTCAGGGGGCGGGGTGTGAATAGCGCGGACGTCGGACGCCGAACGCCCCCGAATCCCAGGCACGAAGTGGGGGTTGACACGGGCGGCAAACCCGCTCCGTCTTTGTGTCGTATCATCCTGTTCAGCGCGAGGACGCGAGACGATGTGAGAGGAAGGGTGAGTGGGGCTCGATGGATTCCCAGTTTGTGACAGATCAGGAAGGTACTGCTGTGGGTAGGGGCGGACACGCGGCGCCCACGCATTGTCTACACGCGGGCGTAGTTCGGGCGAGGAGGATGTGTGATGATGGTGGTATGGCGATGGGGTGGTGCTGGGGAGAATGGGAGGAGGTTGGGGACGCGAGATGTGCGGGTTCGTCATTGGATCGTGTGGTGTAGACATGTACGAAGGAGGTGTAGGACGGAGAATGCTTCGCGGCGCGCGCGCTGCCTCACTCTGTGGCAGGTACGGACGAATGGATATGTTGGGCGGAGCCCGCGAGTGACTGGGACCACCGCCATAAGAATCGTCCTGGCGGGAAGGGGGAACAGGGCGAGGGGGAAAAGGAG
The DNA here is from genome assembly GCA_038093515.1 of Butyriboletus loyo. Taxonomy (NCBI): domain Eukaryota; kingdom Fungi; phylum Basidiomycota; class Agaricomycetes; order Boletales; family Boletaceae; genus Butyriboletus; species Butyriboletus loyo. The sequence continues at coordinate 48,428 of JBBPSI010000107.1, forward strand.
AGGATGGCATCTTTGAATTAGCAGAAGAGAAACGGATGGTAGCAGACGAAAGACGATATGATGGTGGATCGGAAAAGAAAGTCAAGAGCGTCCTCCCCCTTTTCTGGGCAAAAACAAGTAGGTGTGCCGATAAATTCAGACTGGTCTGATAACATTTAAATTCCAACTGGGGAGGGGAGGAAGGCGAAGCGACTAGCAACGAATTCTGGCCAGGCTTGGTCTGGGCCTGGGCTGCCTTGTTCCTGGTCCATCCGCATTCGGATACTCTTTTCGACAAGTGTCACGGCAGCGATAACCCCCCCGCTCAACGTCATGTGATTATTCACACGCCCCACCCCTCCTCAAATACCGCGTCTGCCGATCATATTGTTTTAGTTCGGACAACACTTTTCCCCCATACCATGTTCTCTAACGCCAAAGCCCTCCTCGTGATTGTCTCGTGTGCACTCGCTGCGCACGCTCAGTCCTCCACCACGACAACCGCCCCCGCGTCGCAGACTTCCCTCCCTGCCGGTCTTGATACCTGCATCCTCGGTTGCGTGACCCCAGCCGCCGCAAGCGCCGGTTGTGCGAGCATGTATGTCTCCGAGTTTCCCCGCATCGCGTTTTATTGACACTTTGTTAGCACGGACCTGGCTTGCGTTTGTACCTCGTCCACGTTCCAAGATGCCGCTGCAGCATGTCTCCTGGCAAATTGTACCGCTGCCGACCAAGCAACTGCAGCACAACTCCAAACCCAAGAGTGTGCTACCCGTAAGTGACACCCATCGCTTTCTACATTCTCTTGATCCATTGGCCATCGTTGTAGTGAGCGCTGGGAGCGTCTCTGCCTCCACTGCTGCTTCTACTGCGCAGTCGAGCGGAACATCTTCCGCCGCCGCGTCCGCGTCTGCAACGACTAGCACCAGCGCTGCCATGGCACTCTCTGCACCTTTCTCGTTCGTGGGCCTCGTTGGTACCCTCGCTGCCTCTGCGGGGGTGTTGGTGGGCGCGGCTTTCGTCTTGTAACCAACGTAGTATTGTGTGATTTCCGAGCTTGGCGATCACGTTGAGAAAAATGCGGGGTGTGGTGATTTTGATGTCAAAGTTACCATGATGCATGAGCCCTGTTGAAACGTGTTCTATTTGACATAATAAAAATGCAATATTGCCGTATAACAAACCTTTGAATCGCTTCTTGGGTGCGATCAAATAATGGACGGACAACCGATGACGTCTTGTAATCAAATAAGTCCATTGTCGGCTGCACAGCTGTGCGGGGAAGGAAAAGAATATACTAATATTCGCACGCTGCATACCGTATGCAGCAAGTATTTGGACCACCCGCATATCCGCCGCTTATTCAGTCCTTAGGTGACTTTTTTTTCATTCTTGATGTGATGACGACCCCACTTGAAGAAGACTCGAGCGATGTGCACCGTGCATCTGCAAAGGCGCTATGTAACGTTATCGCTTGACTACTCTACCGCAGTCATTTGAGAGTTCTGATTGGACGATCTATAGATGGACTAACCAAACAGAGCCTAGTTTGAGCTTTTGGGTCGGGTACGTTTGTAGATGTGCGGCGTGGGCGCCATCGATCACACACCCTCGGTCGCAAAGACAGTAATCCGACGTGCGACCATACATGATCGCATAGCACGTCCGACATTCCTGCCAGTGCGTGTGCAGTGGAAATTCAGGTATCTCCAACGCCGATCGGGTGACGCTAGGCCCCCCAACACATGCCCTCTGGTGTCCTGGGAGATGGAGATGAGTCGAGCATATAGATGGCTTACCGTAGGCGACAACTTCAGTCACTTCGGAGTACCGCCCAGTAAAATGCCCTTCGACAAACAAACACGAATCTCGCTTGCAATGCGACCCACACCAACATGTGTATTGGCGCCACTGCAAGACAGACAACATCAGTGAAACGGTTATTGGTCGGAACCACTGGTTAGCAGTCTATAGCAGTCTGTAGCACTCGGCTACGCTCGGTTAGCGCTGGAAACCAGCAACTGTTTTACTGATGAACCTTTGGCTTCGTCCTGTCATTTTCATCTGCACCTTGGATCGGTAGGAAAAAAAGATGGAGGAAGTCACGGACACATACGTCCTCGTCTCCACTTTCTGATCGTGACCATTTTCTGTTTGCGATCGATGTTCAATACGGTTCTGGCCACCCAAGAACGGGATGTCGAGGCGAGAACAAGGGGAATATGGTTGTAACTAATGAATACGAAATATCGACACCTGGAGAGGGAGCCGAATCTAGGGACGAACAAGATCCCATGGCGTGGAGGCGTAAATTCAAGGAGATGCGGCTATCGGCGTCGGATACACTGGTGCTAATGGCAAAGGTGTGCTCCCAAAGAAGTTACGAAGTTACATGGCGACTCGGAACCGACCGAGTTCTCGTTGCAGACCAAGTCGGCGCTTCCACATGTACACGACTCAGCCACATGCTATAGTACGTGTGATACCACCGACCGCTTCAGTACTCCATGGTAACCGTTGCAGCACGCTCTCCCCGCTCTCTCACTCTTCGTCGTACACCAGCTTTCGCACGACGTCCGTACTTCCAACTCTCCCCGCTCTCACTTCCTGTCATCATGGTTAGCTGTATCCCTTCCCAAGACAGGGCCGAAATTTTAGGCAAGATTGGACGTCATCGACCGTCAGCTCGAAGACTCCAGGAGACTTGGAACTTAGAACGCCCTCATAGTCCGTCCCGCTTCGGCCTCTTCCAGTTCCGAGACGCTCTTCATTCCTCATTTCCGCCCCTGGGTCTGAATCATCGTCGTGCACGCCGTGAGGTGTGGTTGGCCATGAACATCCCGATGTTCCTACCACCGGATATACGTTCCGAATCGCCATCGTTCGAAACCGACTCTGTGGGACGAACAAAGCCTGGTCAGTAGCCGAGGTATAGCTACCGATTGATCGAGCATTGCCCGAGTGGTATCATACTCCATGGATAGTCCTTGGAGCAGGTTCTGCACGTCAGCAGATTCTGCATTTCCATGAATTCCATCAGTCACCGATCGTTCGTTCGCGTGCTTGCGTTTCGTGCCACTTCCTCTCGGTCGCGCGACGCGCGGGCACCTTCAAACAAGACGGAGTCACTATTCGCGAATCGCTTCTCCTGGTCATATGGGTTTCGTTAGTAGGATATATTTTCGCTCATAACGTTCGCCAACGTCAAAGCCCTTCTCGTCATTGTCTCACGCGCTCTCGTCGCACAGGCTCGGTACTATGGGTCCATTGGGTCCATTTTCTCCGGGCCACCGATCCCACCCCCTGCCACATCATCGGTTGCGTGGACCCAGCCGCCAGAAACAACGGCTGCACGGGCTGGGTATGATCCGAGTTCTCCTGCATCACACGTTATTGACCATTTGTCTGCACCTCGTCCGCGTCCCTAGGCGTGTCACTTGGCAATCTGTTTCGTTGCCGACCAAGCGACCGCGATACGACTCCGGGACCGAGAGTGTTCTACCCGTCAGTGACGCTCATCGTTTTACACGTTCTGTCAACCAATTGGGCATCGTGGCTCCACAGCTTGGGGGCGCGGTACCATGGGCCGACCAGTTCACACCACACCCTACCCGCCATCACCATACCCGCCAAGGGTACGGCTGGGCATCGACCCGTTTAACCCTAGTTTGGCCATTACCCGTACTTTCGGGAAAAGCTGTGGGTGAAAAAAAATCAAGTCATTAACAACTCCGGGACCGAGAGTGTTCTACCCGTCAGTGACGCTCATCGTTTTACACATTCTATCAATCGATTGGGCATCGTGGCTCCACATCTTAGGGGGTGCGCGCGGTACCATAGGCTGGCCAGTTCACACCGCACCCTACCCGCCATCACCATACCCGCCAAGGGTACGGCTGGGCATCGACCCGTTTAACCCTAGTTTGGGTCATTACCCGTACTTTCGGGAAAAGCCGTGGATGAAAAAAAACCAAGTCATTTCGTTTATGAGGGGCGCCATTGACAACATCTATTCTGCCATCAGTGCTTTAAGGTTTTTGTGATTTCAGTCCATTCATCGTCGCAATGACAAGCTCGAACTTCAGTCGCGGGGCACGAAGCTGATTCATACCCAGTCTCGACCGATTTCGTGTCGTGCAAGTTTTATTGCGGAAATAACGATCATCGACGGGCGCAAAACCTTCTTGGTTCAGGTGGTTGTCACACGAGCTCGTCCACGGTCGCGACAGAGACCGCGTTTTTCGAGAAGAACGACGTTACCTGTTTGTAGCGTTACGGAGTATGACCAAAACCGTACTGGTAACCTACTACACCGCTGCTTCGACCACGGCATCGAGCATAGCATCTTCTGCGTCCGCCGCGTCTGCTACGCGCACGAGCGTTTCTATGGCGCTCTGAGTCGCACCCCATGACAGGGGCATCGGTCGGCGCGGCCTTCGTTTTGTGAATAGTACCCACCATACGATCTCCCTATAACTTGAGCTTGGCGCAAGTACATACACATGTGGCGTACCGATATTTCTGTTTCGAATAGAAAATGGACGATGACTTTCGGAGATGAGCGGTGGCTTCGACGTCGGGAGCATTATCATTATCGACCTCTCGAAACGTGAGCGCGTGAGCGCTTGAGCCTTGTTGAGACGTGTTTCATTCTACATTAAAAAAAATTTTGATAACGCCATACAATTAACCCCGATATATATGTATGTGTGTTGTACCTTGGCTGCTGCTACGATATCACTCTTAGTGAGCGTCGCGGGTGTGTCGCCGAACGTACGTTTGGTGGATGGACACATTCACGTCCGATGACCACCCTCCAATTGGGATCACATGGGCCTAGTATTGTCGGCGCTTACACAGCCCTGCGGGCGAGACGTCTTCGCACATCCGATGAATACTCGACACATGCGACCCCTTGCATATAATATGGTCGTGAACCGAGCGTAGCACGTTTACCGATCAAGGCATATTCCGAAACCTGTGACTTTTTCCAGTCCGTGGATGGTTCTTGAGATGACCGGTAACGTTCCACTTGACCCACCCGAGAAGAAAAAAAAAGGGGTGGACTGGGTCGTGGGTTGCGGTGTGGGCACCAGCATCATGCCGACGCTATCAAGAGACAGTGAATCACTCGTGGCTATACGGACCGGTATACTTGGTGCACGATGTAAACCCCCAGGTACCATCAACGTCGATCGCGTGAGTACGGTAGGCTGGGCAGAACATGCACCGTGCCTTTTGGGTTCTGGGAATGTAGCATCGTCAATTGGTACGCCCTTATCCAAGGAAACGGAACGTCCTTCGCAGTGGCACTCCGGGACACGTGTCAGTGCACTGACTCTACAGCAAGGCAAGATCCTGTCGAGCGCCAGGGCAGGAGTATTTCCTTGTCGACTTTAAGGAAGATTGGGGATCACGTACAGAGTCTCCTTTGTTAATTGTGACCATGTCCTCGTTGCGACCGATGTTTAATGCGGTCCTGACCACGCAAGAATGAGGTGTAGGTGTCTACAAGGAACGTGCCACCTTTTTTGGACCAGATGACGGACACCGCCATGTCGATCGTCCGTATGTGTCGGGGTTGGGGTGAGACAAAGCCAACACGACCCGCGTATGGATGGATGTAACGACCGCAGACGGAGACGAAGTAACGACGCTTGGAGAAGGAAGGAAATCTAGATAAGGTCCCGTCGCAAGGAGGTGACGAGCAACGATAGTAGAGCCGAGAGAGCCAGCAGAGATAAAAATATGAGGATGTCCGAATCTGTGGCGTTGACCAAAGATGGGTATATGGATCTCGGACGTGCCGGGTTGCGATGCAGCTCAGCAAAGGCGGACCAAGTTTGACTCGAGGTAAAAGATGAGATGAAGGTCGGTAGATCCAGGGTATGAAGAAGGCCGACATTCGGCGAACGAGTGGTCGAATGCCAGTCGGACGTGCGAACTTGAATAACGGTAAAGTAGTGAGTATATTAAAATGAGTGACGTGTGACGCTGTGACAAGTTCAGTACTCGAGGTGAGAACAAAGCAGCCGCTGCTCATCGTTAGGACATCTCTCTGCCGTTCCCTCACTTCCAGCCCTCTCTCTCCTCCTCCTCCTCCCCCTCCCCCCTTCCCCCTCCCTCTCTACGCGCTCTTTGTAGCGCACCATAACGACGCTCACCGTTCCTTCGGCTCCACACTCGCCCCGCTCCCACTTCCTTTCATCATGGGCAACTGCATCTCTGCCCAAGACAGGGTTGAAAAGGCAAGATCAGATGCCATCGACCGTCAGCTCGAAGAGGACTCCAGGAAGCTTAGAAAGGAGTGCAAAATATTACTCCTAGGTCAGTCGGTCTCGTCAGGGTTTTAAGCGCCTCTTTCCCACTCCGTCCTCCCTTCCCTTCTTCCCATCCCGTGCTGACCTAACCTTGCCCTAGGTTCGGGCGAGTCAGGGAAATCGACCATAGTTAAACAGATGAAGATTATCCACCAGAACGGTTTCACCAACGAAGAACTTATGACTTACCGACCTACCATCTACCGAAACACCCTTGATAGTGCACAAGCCATCGTTCTTGCAATGCGCAAGATTGGTCTCGACTGCGTCGATCCAAATAACCGTGTACGTTTCAAATCCACTCCAATCACGCCACTTGACCCTCATATCCACCACCTCAGGTCAACGCTGACCGTATCTTTGACTACCGAATTGATCCATCGCCCTCTTTCGTCTTCTCTTCTGAAATCGCCGAAGCCATCTACCAATTGTGGAAAGATCCAATAATCCCAAAGCTTATGGATCACAGTTCTGAATTTTACCTCATGGACAATGCTGCTCAGTCAGTATGGTCATCCCACCTTATCCTTACTCGTCCTCACTATCTTGCCCCAGTTTTTTCGACGATGCTCCACGCATAGGTTCACTCGGTTACCTGCCAACCGAAAGCGACGTTCTCCGAGCCCGTCTAAAGACAACGGGCATCACCGAAACGAGATTCACAATGGGCCAACTTCAGTACGTCTTATCATTTGGCCCCTTTCATCTCCCCTCAGCGCCACACAGAATACATATGTTCGATGTCGGTGGGCAACGCTCAGAACGAAAGAAATGGATCCACTGCTTTGAAAGCGTCACGAGCATCATTTTCTGCACAGCCCTAAGTGAGTATGATCAAGTATTGCTGGAGGAGAAAAATCAGGCAAGTCCCCCATGTAGCATCATCGGTCAGCCCTTAACCTCGCTTTATAGAATCGGATGGATGAATCACTCATACTCTTCGAATCCGTTATCAACTCCCGATGGTTTCTGAGAACATCCATAATTCTCTTCCTCAACAAGATCGATGTTTTCAAGATCAAACTACCAAAGGTGCTTTTCCCAACAATAGCAATCCGTTGTTTCCTCATTCCCCGTCAGGTTCCACTGGAGAGATATTTCCCAGAGTACTCCGGCGGTGCTGATATCAACAAGGCGGCCAAATATATTCTCTGGAGATTTATGCAAACAAATCGGGCACGCCTATCTGTCTATCCCCAGTAGGTTTGAAATCTTCGTAGCCTCGTCCCTAGCTCACGCCAGTGATCAGTCTAACACAAGCAACAGACACGACAAATATTCGTTTAGTATTTGCGGCAGTGAAGGAAACGATTTTACAGAATGCATTAAAAGACTCCGGCATTCTATAGTTTTAATTCTGTTTTTTTTTCACTTGTTCCGTTTGCCTATCTTTTCTTTTCCTTTTATTCCCTGCTTCATTGTTCCCGTTGTTTTACAAGTCGTGTTCGCTATCTATTGGTAAGGCGTCCTTTCGTCCATTGTTATCACCTGTCTCGTTGACACGACTATTCCCTCGTCAGCAGCTTGCATTATCTCTGTGGATATTCTTGCCAATTCCCTAGCATGTCTCCATACATAACATATCATCAACCTACTGCTCTCCTGCATATCGCGCCCGCACAACCGCAAGTTTGCGTTATCGGCTAATCGCACACTCGTTTTCTCTGGCCTTGGACCCTCTTCCTGTCCTTTCCTTCCTTCCTTCCTTCCGTTGGGCGAGTCCGAACGACGCCCGTGACGCAACCTTTCTGCTTTGCATGTTTATCATGGACACATTTCTCTGCTTTTTCTTTTCTTTCTTTCTTTCTTTCTTTCTTTTCTATTTCTCACCTTTCATTCATTCACTCCTCCCCCCTCCCCTGGTCACCTGGTTGTGCTCGGGATGGCACTGGGCTGCGCCACGTCGCTGTTCTCCACATACACAAATTTATTCCACATTCAAGTTGAAAAGGTGTACAGTAGGACCCCCCATGTACATTTTTCTTCTGGGGGCGGCGACTAGATATTTGTTTGTTTCAGGACAGGAGAGGGTTGAAATATAGCATGCAAAATATTTTTTTTTGAGACTGGGGGGAAAATGAATGCCATCATCGTCTATCAGGGGCCGCCGGGCGGATTGATCGGTCGGTCGGTCTGTAATCAGCTTTCGGTGCCACTGCCGGGGGGGGGCCGATGAGTCGAACATAAAGCACGACAACATCGAGACTCTCGAGCATCCCAAGGGCGTCCATCACGCCTCAACATCCCCAGGCCCTCCCAGCCCTTCCTCCTCGCCCCCCCACGAGTACCGATGACAACCCAACTCGCGCACGCTCGCAACGGCGATCAGCAACGGATGTTGTCCGTCCAGCAACCGTAACGTCTTCTCCATATCCTCCAACGCAAACTCTTCCATTTCCTCCATCAGCGCGATTTCCTCCTGGTCGTCTTCGTCTTGTGGGATATGCTGTTGGTGTTCGTCGGGAGCTCCACCCCCTCCACCGCCTGGCCCAGCTACTGCCCCAACGCCCTCGATGCCGTTGCCGTTGCCAATGCCGTTGCCGATGCCGATGCCGATGCCGATGCCGTTGCCGTTGCCGTTGCCTGCACCTGTACCCGACCGACGTTTCCGCTTCTCGGCCATGTTCTGCAGCTGGTGCTTCGTCCCATCCATCAACCTACTCGTCAACTCGGGTGTGAGCGCGTGCACACCAACGACGCGTAACGTATCCCCGACGGCTTTGTACAATGATGCCACGAACGAAGGGTCAGTCTCGATCTGGATACAGTAAACGAGTTTGGAGACAGAAGCGGTAACTATGTGTGGGGTGAGGGTACCGCTAGATTTACCGCAGGACATGAGGAGGGGGATAAGTCTGTGTGAATTTAGTGTCAGTATGGCGTTCCTTGGCAAAACGTGCAACGAAACATGAAAGAACGGGCGCACCTACACCCCGCCTCTCTCACACCCTCGTGAAAGTAGAATTGCAACGCCGGTAACGTGAGCTCGAGACTCTGCGCGAGATAAGGTCCGAATCGTCCCCCCAGAACACTGCAATAAATAACGAGCGTGTCGAATGCTTGACATTTCTCGTCGATGGTTGAGGTGCGGATGCCGATGATTTGACCGTCCATAGAAATGGTTTCCCATCCTTCGCGTTCAAAGTGGTCCTCTTCGTCGTCTACCAGACGTAAATCAACAATGTTGGTGCGTGAGCACACACGCACGTTCGCGAGTTGGGCTTACCGTAGATGGACACGTCAGCTTTAGCACTTGCCGCGTTGAGCAACGGTGGCATTACCACGGGCAGAAAAGGTTCAAATTCAGGTCCGAGTGCCTGACAGATCTTGGCCCATGTCGCAATCAAGTAGGTCGCCAAAAGCGTATCCGACGGATCGACGGGTGAATCTGTCCAGGGCGATGGTATTAGATCAGCAAAAGCATCTGGAAAAGTGCCCTACTCTGGATACTAATCAGGGCGTCGATGAGTGTACGTGCATCTGGTCGGAAGACGTCGCAACCGACAGCGATTGCTACAGGTGGTGCACAAAGGAAAACGGGGGAGTTAGGTGGAAAGGGCTATCAAACAATCAGGTACACACCGATGAGCCCAGCACATTCCATGGCTTTGACACGCAACTTGTGATGGCTAGGATCATTTGCATTTCGGAGCACGTTGAGCAGGAGCGGCATGATCGTCCCGTAATGCTACGAGTCACCAAAAACAAATCCTTCAGCTGGGGAAGAGAGAGTAACATTGGCATTGATATACCTTCGCAAATGTGTCCTCGCTCGCATCGGCGACCATGGCCAACGTAGTGATGGCCTGTTCTTGAACATATCCTTTAACAGGTTGTCCCGCTTCAGCACCCGGGTTGAGCAGCTTGAGTAGTCTTTCAACGATGGGGTCGAGGTATGGGACGAGCACGACCCGTTCAACGCCTTCGCAAAAGTTGATGAGCGCCGCAGCTGCGTGTGCATGGACACTGTCGCGAACAAGTCAGCTACGTCACTTTAAGCAGAATGTCAAACCTCGTTTACCGAGGTTCAGGAGCTTCGAGCGTCGGGATCAGCGCAGCAAACAGTTGTCGATGATAACGATACTGAATAACTTCCTATGCCAAACCAGCAGTCAACAAGATCTGCCGAATTCCAGCGTCGCAGCCACACTCACTTCCAAGTCCGTACACAGCTGGCCCCTGAATTCTCATTTAGGTGAGCGTTTATGCGTTGGAGGAAGCGAATGCATACAGGCACTGGCAAGCGGCATAACGGACGCGAGGATGGGCGTCCTTGAACATCGGAGTTACGAGGCTGTTGACGCAGCGTCCCTCCATTTCAGATACCCAAGCATGAGACGAAAAACGAATTCCTTACTCTACAACTTTGCCGAGCTCGAGTTGCATCACCTGAATCCGATCAATGAGAATGAATCAAAGACAAAAAGAGTGACAGCGTACCTTGCTGGTGCCTTCTCCTATGGCAGCGATCGCCATCAGACCTGCATGCCGTAATCGCCAATCATAACTCGCGAGCATCGATGGGATATATTGGAAAGCAGGTGGGAGGACCTCCTTTCCTCCGAGGGCACATGCGAGGCGGTCAAGAGACTGTTCATAAACCTGTGGGTAACTCTCATCCTGAGACTCCTCGGAAGGCTTTCCAGACAAATATCAATCTGAACCCCCAAAGAGAAAGATGAAGAAAGACACACATCGGCTTCCAACCACGTCTCCAACCCTTCCTCGGGTAACTCCCCCATGCCTTCCAAACAGGCACGTACGATGGCGGGTGTCCAACCTTCCACACGTTTCACCATCGAGGGTTTTGCTTCGCCCAAAGTGACCATCAGTTCTAACGCAGCCTTCCGAACTTGTTGCTTTTCCTCATCCTCGGCGGCCTCTGCGTCTCCTTCGTCGGTTTGTTGTACGGTCTGGTCAGGCGGGAAGGCGAACGAGGTGCTCGTGGCGGGGAACGGCTTTGCCACAGTCGGTGTGGGTCCCGAGTCGGCAGTGGGCATAATCAAAGCACGCAAGAACGATAGGAGCGCAGGTAGATGCGGCGCGAACAGCGTGGGGTGCGAAGAGCAGAGCGGTGTCAACGAACTCAAAAATGTCTTCAAGTGCACGTTCGGGAGTGAGGGAAGGGTGTCGAGCATTGGATAGAGCAACGACAGCGACTGTAGCAGCTGGTGGGCGTCCGAAGCCGTCAGATACGACACACATGCCCGAAGCGCGGCGAGTCGGACCTGGGTACGATCAGCGTGGACAAATGTTGTAAGATAGCGTGGGTTTCAAGGGACGTACGTCAACGCTGTGAGCGTCCTGTAACCCCTTTTGAAAGACGGAGAGTACGGCATCGGTTTGTAGATCGATGACAAGGTTTGGGCAGCCCGAAAACACTCGGAACGCACACTCACGAAAGCCAGCCTCTGCCGTTTGCGTCATGTTGAACGCCTGTGCTTGTAAGGCATGCCAAGGCCGTCCCCGAGTCATCGCATTATTGGCGAGGTCGCACACGGTGTCGACGGATTTGCGTCGCACAGAGTCGGAAGGTTCATGGGAGAGAGAATGAAGGAGGAGACGCTCGAGGGTGGTCAATGCCTGTGAGGAGAGTTGATCATAGAGGGTTGATCTCGACTCTTTTTGTTGTTGCTGTGGCGCCGAACGAAAGAGGAGACGTCGTAGGAGCACCAAGGAAAAGGATCTCATCTGCGCTTGAAGCTGAATAGTAAGCACCCTGGTTTGTAGCAATCATATCAACGCGGTGGCTACTTGCCACTTCTGTGTCTGCTGCAATGGCAAACTGAGCCAAGGCAAGCAAGTAGAGGTCTGGAGTCTGAGCGAGACGATCGTTGACCGCCTTCTCTGCACTAAGGGATCTTGTCAAACCAGACGCGGTTAGTCGTTGTGCTAGAGCCATACTTTGAGCGGATCTTGTTATCACCGAGCACCAGATTGGCTAGTATCTGGGTGAGCTCAGCAGTGATTTCTTGTGGTACGACAGCTTCCATGATCAAAGGGTACAGATAACTGCGACGACGAGATGGAGGGAAATGAAAGTACTGCCAACGACGGACGATGGTGGTTCGGTCCAATGACTGGAGAAAGCGTGGGACGGTGATTGTTGAATGTTTTCTTCACCACAGCGCTGGAGGCATCGAGCAGAATGATTTGAGGCTCAGCCGGTTTCCCTTCACGGGACGTGACCGACTGGCGGCTGTGTCGTCGCTCGTGCTGGCAACGTGCAGGCATTTTTCGACAACGAGCAAATGCAGGTTCTAGATACACACTATCGAGAGGTTATCCAACCGCCTCAAAACATGAGATTCAACGACAATATCTATCGAGTTCAAAGGCGCATTCCACAGCCCTGGGACTCGATTCAGTGAAGGCTGCGTGAAATAAACAAGTCGCCGGATTGCTCATACCGTCGGCCTCGGTTGCACAATGGAGTTAGTCGTCTTTGTACTCAGCTCGTTGCTGCAGCCTCAGAGGCATAGGTTTGGGGGTAGGAAAAAGTACCCCACTATCACTGTGGATGGATAATAAATGTGCTCGCTCTCCCGGCGGCACGTGCCTCGGCAACTGTAACTAAACATGCAATTGTGACACTTACCAATACGCTGGTATACTCCACCTCTAATCCAGTGCATCACGCGGGCAAAGATCAGATCGAAGATAATGTTCATGAGTCCGTAATTAGATGGGAAGCATCTAACGTCTATGAAACACGTATGGTGGTACAAAGCATCCACAACTCTCTCAACAGTCGGTCGAAACTGAAGCATATCGCAGTGGAATGACCAGTAACCTATGTTTAATTATGTAATTAAATTAACATTCCGGTGGCTACCAACGTAATCTTAGTGACCTTGCCGTCGAGACTAAATTCTACGCTCGCCTCGTGCCTTAGCTCGCATAGAAAGCCAACTTCGGGGTATCTCTCTTCCGCGGGACGGGGTTTCTTGCACGCTCCGGCTTCCCAGTCCTTTTATCTGGGTGCGCAAGTCGGACAGGTCCGGGCTGGTTCTTGGCATCTTCGCGTTTATTCTTGTTTCGTTATTTGACAATTCTCTTTCCCGGACTCCTCTCTGTAATTTCGATCCGGTTCGAAAGTGAGCCACTTCGTGAATCCGGATTGAGTCGAAGTTACCTCGTTCACTTCGCGGACTGCCAACGAAGTGCACTGATGCTCGTACTGATTAGTAGCTGCTGTACAAAGATAATCTACTCACCCTATTGATAGGCTGTAGACGTGAATTCTGATTCGGACCGCGTAGCCGCTCACTTCGTCGCTTTCGGAGCCCCCCCCAAAATACACTTCGGTTCGGTTCGATTCGGTTCGCGGCAACACTAATCCGACCTGCGGCATTGACTTCAACGACGACCATCACAAGCCGGTCAGCCTGATGGCAAGACTCGACGCGCGAACGCAGCCACCAATGCACAAATTTCGACTTCTAATTAACGTCCAATTTCAAAAACGAAACCCGTACATAATAATTCACTTCACTCGTCATTAGACAGCACCTTCGACAAAGCGCCCATACAACGTCGTTCAGACGGCCATGGGCGACACAAAGAGTCAGTCACCCGCTACACCGACGCCTCTTGAGACCTTCTTCGTAGGGTTTGCCGCAGTCGGGTTCTCTTACCAGCCAGCCACCTCTGCCCTGAAAAACTTTGCGCGTCTCTGCAAAGTGTCTGGCTGGGTGGGGAACTCTCCTGCGCGTACAGATGCTCGCAAAGCCTTCAACGACGCGCTTGTTCAGCAGTTCAACTTCCTCTACGGCGTCGACGGCAATGACCTAGCTGCATGGCACAAGCTCTGCAAGACCATCGGCATAGAACCGGTCCCAGACTGCGTTGACGAATGTCGCAAGGTAGGTGCCAGGATCATCCTCGTTACATCCCTTTGTTCAAAGCCACGGTTGCATAGCTTGTTTGGGACGCACATGTCAACATCGTCGATCTCGTCGAAGCCGTCGCAACAGGATGCCCAGTACGGCAATTCAACACCCTCGACGAACTTGCAGCATATACGAAGAGAACAGATCGATTCTTCCCAAAACAGAACGCATACCAGGGTGGATTACTCAAGGAATTGTTACGCGAGATCACCAACCCCTACTTTGGGAAGAGGCGGAACGGAAGCCAAAAGAGAAAAGCAAGGAAGGCTCGCAAACGGGAAGCGGCGGCTGCAGCTTCGTCGCAGCCCTAGTACAATCAAGCCATGTAGATGACATGTTATTGGAACGCAAGCTCATCCATGACCAAAATATCCGGCTCAGGACTCGGGCGTCGGACATGGCCTGGAGGATTCCATACAGACAAAGTCAACTCGGTGAGAGTGCGACTTCAGTCTTGCGCAATGAATGAAACACTGCATTCGATGCTCCGCCTGTTCCTGTCATCATCAGCATATGACGCATTCTGTCCTATCTGGCCTCCCTAGTCGTGCCTCAAGTCGGACATGCAACGTGCCATCCGTCGCAATGAACGGGGTATTGCTAGGAATGCCGACTAAGCTAAGCGTGCACCGATCGGAGCCTCCAAACTTACTCATACAATAACTCCGCGCCAGAACCATTATCGAGCGGAACGACGATGGCGTTGGTGTACGCACTCCCACCGCTGTCCGACCACTGCTCGACGTGTGGAGGGCTCCAGTCTTTCTGGCTCAAGAATGCGATATCGAGGGCGGCAAGAAAAGTGTCTGAAGCACGATACGCGAGGCGATGGGTACTCTTGAGACGAACTTGGATGGGCTCTGGTGCCTTGGATGTAGGTTTGGACTTGTTCGATGGCGGGGACTGTGCAACAGAACTACCCGCGTCGTCTGGCGGAGGTGATAACGATATCAAGTCACCCGCTTGAGACGCATTGGAAGGTGATGGCGGCAGATCGATGATCAGTCTGGAATCGATGAAGGTAGGCGGACTATGCTCTAGCAAGCAAAGCGCGATTTGCCACATCCCCACTGCTGTGCGAGTGGTGGGCGGCGGAGAGAAGAACGTGAGAGACCATATCCGGCCTAGAGAGGAGCGAGCGAGTCGTGAGCGGTCTGGGGATGAGACGAAAGGAGATATGATACCTCGTGAAATAAATTCGACATTGACTCGACCAGAAACCCGCATGCGTTTCTGCCAGAGGTTGATCCGCATCTCCGCCACAAATGCACCTTGCCCGTCCATCTCACGTATCGATACCTCGTCTGCTGGCATGGAGCCGAGTATAAGGGCATCTGCACCTTGAGTTTGTAACGTGAACACAACTATCGTATAGTGTTCTGGGTGTCACCTACCGGGACTCGTACTCAGCGGCGTCATTTGCTTCGTAAAGGGTTCACGTTGGCACCTCAGCGACTGAAAAAGGTGTTGGTTTGAAGCGGTCAAACAAGCGAGGCGTATATCCGATATGGTTGACTGTGAAAGCGGGGCTGCGTGTACAAGCAATGACGGTAGGAGCGCATCGTGATGGTTCAAAACCGCCCAATAAATCGCAGAATGATTCTCGATGGATGGCTCTTGCAAGAGAGCTGAAAGATCCAGACCATAGGTCCGACATGCGTCGGCACAACTGCCGAGGAGATTGGGTGACTCTGTGTTGAGGACGAGGTCACGGATGAGAGCGATGACGGTCTGTTGGACTTGTTTAGAGGTGCGAGAAGAGGTGAAGGATAACCTAGATAGCCATGACGATGGACCGAAGTGTGAATGGCCACTGACTGGACGATACGCAGTACCGACTCGGACACCACTCGGGAGACTACTACTGCGTGGAGTAGGACTAGGAGAGGTAGACTGTCGTGGCAACTTCTCATCGACGAGGTGGGGAGGTCTGCTGTTGGGTTGTGTGCTATGGGCTGTTGAGATTGTCTCGTACGAAGGGGGTGCATCAGCGTCACCATTCGTGTATGGCTGGGTTAGATCGTCTTCATCGTGGTATTTGTCCAGAATGACCATCGTCCAGTTGGATACTACCGCGGCTCGAGACTGAGTGGGAATTTGTCGAACAAGAGATCTTTATGGTGATCGGTGCTCACTGAAGACATGCATTAATGTTACAGCTGCGGACGGTCTACTTTGCTGAGTGCACCGCATTATGACAGAGCCTCTTCTTACATAATTCTTCCAAGTGCGAAACAAATGCTAAATATATCAGATTTCGCCACAGCTGCCAACGCTGAATGGCAGGCTACGCGACCCGAAGCCCTAGCAAGTGATACAGTCCTTGGATGACTCGGACTTCACAACTCCACCCCCATCCCCGACACCAATTGTGCCAGCGGGGAGTGTCCCGATGGGCTCTGTTCAGTCCGACTGATGTCGCGTCGCCTGAACTTGTTCAATTAGTGACAGAATACGCAAGCACGAGTTGCGTGAAACGGGTACGCTGAGCTAAACACGCTTTACTGTTGGCGGGAAATTTGAGTGTGTTTAGAGTCGTCAGCGCTTCAGCTCTCCATTCTTAGTAGTCATGCTCATCTTGAACTTCAATTTTGTTTAGGTTGGTGCACCGGGACCTCCTTTGTCATTGAAATACTAAAAAAAACATGTGTTCTCCAGGCGAAGGTGCAGGTGAGAATTTTTTTCCTCCTGGGGATGGGATTTGTGACGTGGGGAGATGGGTTTCGCTTTTCGTCCGATAATCGCCTTTCGCCCACCACTTGTTATCGTTGTTATGATGTTCAATGTTTCAGGTTACTGATCTGCTACGATTTAGCATGTGCTGGACAAGTAGGGATTTGGGGACGGCTTTGCTTGGTAGGCGGGCAAATGTCGGGATACTAGCAATCTCGGAAAATGTTCTCCACGTCAGCGCATGCCTCAACCAAGTCTCGCGTAGATCAAATTCTTCTTTCAGCAGGCTATCCATGGGTACTTCAATCCCAGCTGACCACTTTGCTTATTAATTTCTCCATCTCTTATCCATCCACTTGAGTCCCCCCTTGCCTCGACCCCCAGGATGCTATACAAGCCTAGTATTTCCTTCCCCTCGCGAGGATATATGAGATGGCCCCTCCTCCGCTATCATCCAATGCCTCGAGCATATAACCGCATCGCGATGTTGGGAACCCAAGCTACTCGAGGGGCGAAGACAGGCGGTACTATTGCTGACGTATTTACCACTCTTGGTCCGAATGCCGACGTTGCACCACTGCCCGCACGGTTCTCGACCGTAAAGAAAGACGTGCTGCGTGACATGGGTGTAGCACCCGATCTGCTTGAGCTGGCCTGGAAAGGAGTACTGAAGGCTCTTGAACCTCGTGTGGAGGAAATCATTTCCCAGGGAGAAGATGTAAGCTTTTTATTCCACTTCGGTCTGGCTTGTATTGGCATACTCAATCGTTTGTGGAGATCATTCCACGCATTTCGTACGGAGAGATAGAGGCTGGCTTATCGGAAAGCCAAAAAGATGCAATTCGAGAGACTGGTGTTGTAGTGGTTACAGGAGGCGTTCCAAAGGAAGTGAGTACTCCTCATCACTGTGCTATATTCAACGTGACTAATGCATTTCGAAAACTTAAGCAGGCATTAAAGTGGAAGCTTGACATCAAAGATTATATTGCAACGAACCCCGTGCAAGGTGTCACCTTAATGAGAGCTTCCATCCACAGCGCTCAACGTATTGACTGGCAGGTTTTCCCGCGGAGAATATTCAGGCATACGAACTGTACAATTCGAAACCACAGCTCCATGCGCGTACGCACGTTTCCTTGCTCAATACCCAAAAGGCTCTTCTATCCCTTTGGCACTCCTCTGCCTCCTTTCCCGCTTCTATCGATTTCACAATACCCATTAGTTACTTTGATCGTCTACGCATACGCACTCCCGGAGATCGCTCGTTTACACTTGGTCCGCATATCGACGGGGGGAGCGTCGAGCGGTGGGAAGATACAGAATTCAGAAGGGTGTGGACCAAGATTTTATGTGGTGGAGAGAACAGCTGGAAGACATTCGATCCGTTCGACGCAACTTGGAGGGTGAATGCAAGACAAGATCTTTACAATGCACCGTACGTCTTGAATTCATTTTCCTGAGCTTCTATCTACTTCCCCGCATCGCTTCCTTGCCTTTTTTGTTGTTTATTCTGATAGTGTTTCATCGTCGAAACATGTAAATTCGTGACCTTCTCATGCGATGCAGGAACCAGTGCACGATCCTTCGGTGTTGGCAAGGTTGGACCTCCTTGTCTTCTGCAGGCGTCAACGAAGGCACCTTGCGCGTCCTTCCCATGCTTTCGCTTGCAACTGCTTACATCATACTGCGTCCATTCTTCAAACCACGCAGTGTCGCCGCATGGAAGGCGGACCAAACTTTCGGGGAACCGCCAAGCATAAGTTTGGCAGCGGAGGATTGGGAATTGAACCTAGAAGGTAGCGAGTTTCCTGGTAGCGTGCCTGGCAAGACACAGGAACTAAACGAAGTCACACATCCACACCTGAGACTTGCGGAGACGATGATGTCTATTCCAAGGGTTGAACCTGGGGATCAGGTGTATTGTGAGTGTCCATGACCGCAAAATCCTGGATCATACCATGTTGAGCAAGGCTAACCGTGATCAACTCGTTAGGGCATTGTGATACCGTGCATGCTGTGGAAAGAGAACATAAGGGCAAGGAAGACTCCTCGGTGCTCTACATTCCGGCCGTTCCGCTTTGCATGAAAAAGTGAGGGCCGTTGTTCTCGATGTCTGCGTGGTAATAAATGCTATCCACCAGTGCTTCGTACCTCCGTAACCAACGGATCCGCTTCGTCCATGGCCTTCCTGCACCGTGAGTCCTGATATACACTGATAATTTACGTCTGATTCACGAAAACATATCCCTCTTAAGTGACTTTCCCGGAGGTGAAGGAGAATCTGGATTTCTAAACCGAGCAACCACAGAGGACATAACCACCCACCAAGGCCTTCAAGCGACTGGATTTGCCCCATTCGTCGTTACGAGTGCTACAAATGCGGCGCTCGTGGAAGAAGCTAACAAGAGATTGTTTGAATGAGGGACTGTATGAATCATCTCGCGGAAATTAGAGCAGTTGTTTGGTAGGCGGGTGATACCGACATAGTCCCCGCGCAGGGTCGTGAATGTCTTCTGTGGTTCGTGGCTTGTTGAGGCTGTATCTTACGAAAATGACAGAGCCAAATGAGATGAGGATGGTCACCGCGCCAATGACATAGGACAGAGACGGGTTTCATTTTGCTTACCTAACTATTGCGAGAACGTCCCGGTGCCTGTATTCCTATCGTGGAAAGGTTCTTCTCGGCATTCCCCGGTTCTATGCTTCAAGTTTGCGCCGGTCTGCAACACGTTTCATGCTGGTTCTCCTGCCAATAGCTGATTTTCTATTCAAGTGCTTACTGAAGCGGAGTCCATGCACAAGATGACTTACAGTATATCATGCACTGTTTTGAACTCCACAGGCATGCAGGGCAGTTGCAAACCCACCCTCGGTAGTACTCCCACTTACGACCCTCCCATTCCTCGATGGAAGCCACGCAAGAAGTCCAGCTCCCTCGTCACAGTAGAATATTCGCGCACCGTTGGTGTTTCCCACTCATTGCGGCATGTCGTGCACTGTATACGTGCGTGCAGGCATGGACGTCGTGAACACCTACTGGCTGGACGTGGTACTCGGGAATAATCAATGATTCTATGAGGAAATGTCCTGAGCTTCCTTAATGTCGCCTACTACATTTCCGTCGTGTTCTGCGATGCGGAGACTTGCTACTGGCCACACCCGCTCTCGGAGTATCAGACAATGTTACCGATGTCACGATAAATTCCAACTCCGTGCGGCTTCGCGAACACAGTACGTACAAATTATGTCGAGACTGTCTTCCGCGCTGATCGGAAGGCGACTCGAGTGCACCTTGCAGGTCGCAATAGGTGTCTCGTGTTTTATCAAAATGTTCTTGAGTAAGTCACGTCGATGATGGAGAACCAACTATATACGCACGATGACAACGAATTACCGTCGAGATTATCCTCCGCGCTGATTGGAAGGGGAGTTGAGTGCGCCCCGCAGGTCGCGACAGGTATGTATCTCGTGTTTCATCGAAATGTTCGCGGGTAAGTCACATCGATGGAGAACCAACTATATACGCATGATGTCATCGAATCGCCCACGGTGACATTCATACTGCATAAATAGGCCAGCGACAAGCCATTTCCACTGCCAGTAGCAAGCCATGGGTCCTAGTTTCCTCAGCGGAAGTCTCGTCCTCCTCGCAGCTGTACATCATGCATCATCTGCTACCTACTCGCTATCGAGCACCTTGACAGGCCAGAACTTCATCAATGCGTTCACTTGGATGACAAGTGCAGATCCCAATTATGGGCGCGTGTAAGTATGCCCGTCGTCGATGTCATTCGAGTTCTTTGACGCGCCGCGCTGTAGGAACTACGTTGATTTTGCGACAGCACAGTCAAAGGGTCTTGTATCCCTCTCTGGGACTCAAGTCACGTTACGCGCAGACGATACTACTATTCTCAATTCATCGGGACCCGGGCGCGATTCGTTCAATTTAGTGTCCAACAAACAATATACCACTCACGTCGCCATGCACGTCTTTGCAATTTTTTTGCTGTCTAGATGATCTCACACGTTTCATAGTTTTGACATTGTTCATATGCCAGAGGGTTGTGGCACTTGGCCAGCTGTCTGTACGTTGCTTGTCTACACTGCCATGGTAATGTGTCACTGGGCTCACATGATTCACTACATAGGGTCAGTTGAGCTGGCGTTTTTTTTATACCGTGAGGGTACTCACCTGGAGTAAACAAATGAATCGTTTTTCAGGGTATGCCACCCCCAACAATTCATTGTACATTGGGTTCATAACTGTTTTCTTGCAGGAGCTTGGCGCCAATTGGCCTAACGGGGTATAGTTTCATCGAATTCCATGACTTGTGCACTAACATGGAGCGGGTTTAGGGAGAAATTGACATCGTAGAGGGTGTCAACAACCAGTCCCCGAATACCATCACCTTACACACCAGCCCAGGTTCGTCTTGTCACCCTACTATGTGTTCACGTTGGTCCGCTGATCTTCTAACCCTAGATTGCACGATGCCTACGCAACGAGTGATGAGCGGGTAAATAAAGATGCTCTAATGTGTCCATCAGGAATGCGCTCACCATGCTGTGACAGAACGAGCCAGGGAACCAATTGCGATGTGTTCGAAACGGGCAATACGGCTTGTGGTGTCTCAGTCAACGCAGCCAACAGTTATGGTCCGTCGTTCAATTCGGCCGGTGGAGGATGGTAGATCCTGTTTCCTCGTCTATCAAATTACCCTCATGATGACGTTGGAAAATGCTAGGTATGCGATCGAGCGCACCGCTTCATTCATCAAGGTCTTTTTTTGGTCGCGAAGCAATGCATCGGTTCCAAAAGATGTGTCAAGTCCTGGTTCAACGATCAATACAGACAACTGGGTATGGATATCTTGGCTGAAAGCATACCAGACGCTGAGATATTTTTTAAATGGCAGGGAACACCTGCGGCGTACTTTCCGAGCAGCACCTCTTGTGATTTTGCGGCCCATCTCAGCCCGTTCAATATTGTGATAGACCTCGACTTTTGTACGTTCCCCTACCTCAAACCCGACCAAGTGCGGCGCATTGACATTCTGGTTGACTCCTTCTCTCCTCTCTTATAGGTGGTGCGTGGGCTGGAAATTCCCAGCTTTACAGCGCATCCGGTTGTCCATCGACCTGTTCCGGTCAGTTCTTGTTCATGCCCGAAAACCCGTGATCTCAATCTCTAAACGTGATAGATTATGTGAATTCCAATCCCTCGGCGTTTAGCAATGCCTATTTTAAGTTCAATTCGTTTATTATTTTCGAATAGACGGGAGAGCTTGTCTGTATGATTAGTTTTCTTTAGCTACACTTCCTATATGCCGATGATGCGAACGGGGCCAATTTTCTTGTTGTTTTTGTTTTGTTATTAGATGTAAATCGTGTTCGTTGATCGATACGCTTCATGTAACTGCCCCAATTTTGACGTGGTTGGACGAGAAAGAGGCTCGATCGCGATGCACGACATTGAAAACGTAGAAACGATGCCAATCAGTCTCTGACAGTTTATTCAAAGGCAGTTGTTTGCTTTGGCTTTGACATCCCTGGAACGAAAGCGGTATAGAATTCACCACCATAGGGCAAACGTTTCGAATATTATACGACAAGATACCCACAGGTAGACATACCTTGCGGAGGAGATGCACTAGGGGCCTCGTGCTGTTTGCGCTGGTGTTGCCAAGCATCGACGGCATAATGGTAGGCATCCCGATTCAAGGAAGGCGCGCGGTAAGACGTTGTTCGATGTCCGCTTCCCGGTCGAATCAGGCTGTTCCACTCATATACTGGATAGTGTCTGTCAGGGAAGCCGGTTCCAGATACACAAGATCGACGTTCGGACGTCCACCGTAAGCCATGCACTATCCACATGTGTACAAGCACTTCCATCAGGGACGCACGGGCCGTCGGACTCACCGCAAGTATTCGCAAAGAGCAAGAGCAAGAGCAAGCGTTTGCATTCTATTCCTCAATCTCGGATCGAAGAGGATCGACAAGGACGGACGTACCCAACTTAAGCCAATGGAGATGCATAGTTACAGAATCGCGCGTTGATCTTGTCGTGTATAGACTCTGGTCATCAAATAGAACTTTCCCGAAGAGCACATAGAAGCCGATACCAAAGCCCCACACGTCGACTTTGGAACCGATACTGTACCTCAGGTACTGCAAAGTAAGAACGACTACAGAATGTCAACATTTCGCCGGCGGCAGTGTCATATAGAATGGCCAGTCCACGATCAATTAATTTCATGTCATCAGTTATGGGTATCAGAATGTCCTCTGATCGGAGGTCTAGGAGGGAAAGAGGATGATTAATTACAATGCGACGACGGACGCGGCTAATGGGGCATTCCTGATTTGGCGTGCAATCTTGCGTGTTCTCGTAGAGTGTTTTGACCCTGGTGAGAGTCTTCCCACAGCTCCAACAAGTATTCTAGCACTTACATAGTTTGATAACGTCAGTGAAGACAAGAACCTCTCAGGTGCGCCGAACACAACAAAAGGTCGGTTAAATTCCAGGGACTAACACCTGGAGGTGTCCGACCTCGAGCGTGGAATTCGGACCGGAAAGCAATTTTTCACAGTCCACGATGACACGTCATAAAACCTCAGTTGTTATGTGTCGGTGGTAATCCAGGGTTGCAACGTTGAAGCTTGAAACTTTGAAGATCAGGGACGGAACGACCTTGGTAACGAGCCAAAACAAAAACGAAACAGTATCCTCAGTACAACAGTAACGATTTGGCCACTGGTTTCGCTTCTCATGGGATGGTACACTCCATTTAGCGATGTTCTCTAGATTGAGAGTTGTCCCACTAAGAAACCGTGCATCACCCGTGGATCAGTATGGCAGTACACCAGAATACACCGGGTAGGGATCTTTGAATGGTTGGTCGATAAAAGGGCAACCTGATGCGAATAATATTTGCAAGGGAGAGTTGAGTTGACCGATCAGCGGAAGGTTGGACCACGTGGGATTGTCCAAATTAGGAATCGTGTAGTGCGGGCGTTCAAAGCATTCGACCTCTTTGCCATTTCCCATATCCCACTTGGTCCGCGTCCTTTTCCCTGACCACAGTTGTCCCCGATCCACGTCCATCCTTATACTCCTCCTCCATCCACCACAGCTCCCTTCTCATGTCTCTCAGCGCCCTCCCGTACGATCTTTTGTTCAACATCGCGCAATATCTCGCCATCGACGATATCCACAATCTTCAAGCGGTGAGTACCCCAACCTGTCCATACGCCATTTCATCGGGATACACTCACTCATTCGCATTTTTCTGGATCATAGACCTGCAAATCGCTTCGAGCATTTACTCTCACTCGACCCGTCTACCGCGCGCTTGCACATGGTTTACTCGCTCGCTCTCGGCCCTTGCCTCTTCCAGCCTTCCAACGCCTCTCGGACCTCTCTACAAAAAACCTCATCAAGGCGGTCGACAGAGCCCATAGTTTTGAAAAGGCTTGGAGGATCCGTGCACCTCGTCCCGCAAGGTCCCCATTTTCCTTGTCTGCATCCCCATCCACCTCATCCGATAGATCCGGTCAATGGTACACAAAGATATCCGCGCCGCCAAACGAAGAGATCGATTGGTTATCACCGATCACGTCGTCATACACCCTTTGTGCAACTAAAAACGGTCGTGTCATTTGCTGGGACGTTGCACGCGACGTCAGTCTCGCAGAGTGGGACCCGCGGACGTTATCCGCGCAATGTGGCAGCGGTGAGCGTGTTTCCAAAGATAGTCACAAGGTAGATCGCCACAGGTTGAAGGAAGACGACGACGACAATGACGATAGTCAAGAAGACGTAGATGTCGAAAAGAAATGGGAATTGTGGAAATGCCGCGTCGAATTCGACGAACGAGCAGTATACTTCACAATGGCAAGAGTTCTCGAGGGATCGTAAGTGTATCAGGACACCCTCAGGTGAAGCTCTAATTCGCATCAACAGCTATGATGACAACCGAGTAATGGAGTTCGTTCTCATGAAACTTGCGTTCCCACCAGAAGTGCGGGACTATCCCTCGCCATTGTCCCAAGCCTTGTCATTCACTCCGGAACCTCGCTGTTGCTCTCCCTCCAAGAGTCCAGCAAACTCTCCTCCGCCTTCGTCCCAGGGATCATCTCCCCAAGACTCAACTCTCCATACATCCAGCACGGCTACAGATTCTGCCTATCCTACACGTTCGCCCTTGTCCACGCGGACTACCTCTCCTCTCCCCGATTTCACAGAGTGTCATCGAGAGATGCAGACGCGTACCATCTGCCCGTGCACAGTCCCCCCAGTCTATCCAACTTGTCCTGGGGGTCAGTTTATGGGCACTCGGGGTTCTTTTCGTGCGGGGCCTCTATGTGAAACTCCTTCACAACATACACTCGAACAGCGCAAAGTAACTTTCTAGCTCATATCTTCAAATTGGTCTTGCATCTTACACGAGGATCAAATAGTCATTCATTCGGAAGAAGCAGACGCTGCTTACCAACACTTTTATCCTCTCAATATCCTCCGCAACTTTATCAAACCCCGCAACCCCAGCCTTCTCGCAACTCGCATCCACGACCACGATTACGAATCAACGAATCACAACCCTCCGCGCAATTTTTGCCGTGATGACCTGCCCGCCATTTCGACGCGACTATCGCCAATGAGATCGATATCGAAAAAGTTTGTCTTCCCAAGTGTTCAACCCAGTTCTGTCGGAGCTGTCGATCCTGGTTTCACAGCCAACCATGACGTGGAAGATGATGAGGAGATCCCTAGTGACAATAATAGTTCATTGCCAGCCGTCGAGGAACAGGCCCATGTTGGACCGTCTACTTCCGCTATACCAGAAGAGAAATCTGGAGGGCTCAACACGAAGGACGCATTGCTTGATGACGGCTCGGAGTACGAAACAGAAGACGATGATAAGTGGTCACAGGAAGCCGTAGCAGAAAGTTCGAGGTCAAAGGGAAAGGGAAGAGCTGATAGCGAAGGTATTATTGCCGAGTACGAACCGGATCCATCGCCGAAAAGAGCGAAAGGCAAGGGTAAAATGCGGGAAATAGATGCAGAACAGGAACCAAATGGAGAGGCAGCCCAAGTTGGATCTTCGTCAGCGTCACATCAGAGTTCCCCTGGTACTGTCCATTCGTCTTCGAGCGTATCAACAACTGTGCAACCCCTCGTGCCATCACATTCCCCTACGACGTCATCACCGGCTCCAAACCCGTACCCTTTCCCGCCTTGGTATCCCGAGTCGGCTCATTTTGTTCGACAATGGTGGCCTACACTACCAGGAGTTCCTCGACTAAGTTGTACAGTCGTTCTCCTCGCTGCGCACGATCCAGATACCCACCGTACACGCTTTGTACTGGCACAACACTACTTCCGCGTCCCGATCATCAGCGAACCATCAACGTCGAGTTTGCCTACATCCAACACACATACCAACGGGGAACCAGACGATGAGATGCTTCACCTGTGGTACGTCTCTACGCCCTTTGAAGTCGTTTGTGTGCTCGATGGTACGGGTGACAACGATGACGATGAAGAAGCGGGTGACCGACCGCGTCCCCTTGTCGCCGTCGATTTTGGACATGCTGTCTGGATCGAGTATGCCGCGGAACCAGGGGGTGTCTATGGTGTGGATGCGTCACGACTCGTAGGCCACGCGCCATTTTCGGACAGTGAAGAGGACGGGGAGGATGAAGACGAGGCGCTGTTTGCAGGCATGCCGGACGACGGAAGCAAGCCGACATCGGCTCCAGCGTCGAATGGCCGAGGGCATGATCCGCCTGTACGAGCCGCGAGCGAGTCGGCAAACCCGCACGATGGAGATGGTACGATATACGACCCACGGCGACACCGCGTGCCGAAGTGTCTCCGTTTTGTCACGTTCCCGCCTATCTTTACCGCACTGGACCGAAAGCGGGACAGGCCTGGGAAGGGGCGATTGTGGCGCGAGGAAGCGGTCGTGCGTACGCTTGAGATTCCCGAGGAGCTTGATCTGGATGGAGTGGAGACGATCAACATTGATCAGAGTCAGGGCGCTGTGATTTTGTCGGTCAAGGAAGGCAAGATTTTCATTTTGAGATACGAGTGAGCGAGAGGGTGAGGAGGTGGGCGCGTTGTGGTGATGCGTTGATATTCCGGGACTGTGAGATGGATCGGTGTGGGTAACCCATGATGTAGATTTTAGATGGTCGGTACACGTTCGAGTAATAATACTAGTAGGTTACGTACATACAGGCATAAACTTTGTCCACCATTGCTTGATAGTGACCACAGCACTGCCAACTTGGACGGTCTTTCATTTTCTAAGTTTCACGTGTGGCATATTACTGCCATCTCATGAAACTCCTTTGAAACTGATACGTTGGGTAGTAAGTCACAGTGTTCTTGCTTTGGGCTTAACGACTGTATCATCTAATTGGACTGGCAGCAGCCTGACCTGGATTCTTCCCAGATGCACAAGTGTTTGAACTAGGTCAAGGTTCCTGTCACTGTAATCATGCGGTGTTGCCTCGTGCCCGGCCACAGGATGGCCAAGTCCCAACCGGGCTCAGCGAGGTGGCAACGATGCGCGTATGGAACGTGTGGCTTAGCTAACAGGCCTGGAACCTCGCTCGAGGAGTCGCACACAAAGGGTGAGCCAAGTTGCCCCCCCCCTCTTCATCCTCTGCCAGTACCATCCGTCGTTGAGTCGTCGCTCAATACCGCCTGTTCTAACAAAGGTAAAGCCGTCTCTCCTACCATCGAAGTATCCCCTATCGTCTGAGCCACAATTCGCAGCGACCTCTTGACAATTAGCCCCGTTTTGCGCTCGACCTTCTCGGCCACCCAGTGGAAATCTATCGCTTGCTGCTCGCCACTTACGAGCACTTTCTCGGAGCCGCTTGAGCGTGGTCGACTCCCAACTCCCCTCCTCCCCCCATCCAAACTAGATACTAGTAGAAACCGGTCATCGCCATGTTCGGCATGTGGTCCTCGACATCGAAGCGGAATACCACGCACAAATTCGTAACGCCTCTCACACCTAAACTTACGACCACCGCATCCCCCGAATATCCACCCCCTGCAGCACACGACGCGCAATGGGAGCACGTCAAACATGGGTCGCCTTCGTCGCTGGAGGTCGACGATGAGGCAACCTACGAGCGCCTCGGGTATAGTCAAGTGGATGACAGTGATCACCCACGTGAGGCACCGCTCCCGCTCCCGCCTCCACCACCCCAGCGGCAGGAGGAGAAGGGCCGATTACGTCAGCAGCCCGAGGCATCGCTTATTGCACAGCGCAAGCCAGAGAGCGAGCGTGAGTGCCCCCCGCTCCCGCCTCCCCAGTGGCAAGAGGAAAGGGACCGATTGTGTCAGCAGCTTGACGCGTCGCTTGCCACACAGCGCAAGGCAGAGAGCGAGCGTGAGCAGTGGGAACGAAAGGCGATGGAGATTCGGTCTAATATCCGTCAAGAACGGGAGAGGCAAAAGGACGGGCCATCTGCCAGGAACCGGCGCGAGCGGGAACGGGAAAAAGAGAGAGAGCCCAGCGTGGCTACTGATCCCGTGATGGACGCACTCATGGAAGAGAACGAGAAACTCCAAACCATGCTTCAACAACAGACGCAACAGCTGGACGCCGCACGGGAAGAAATGAAACAGGAGTACTCGCAGATGCGGTCCGAGGCGGACAAGCTGAAGGGAGAATCGAATGCTGCTCGTGAGACGCACAAGGGAGAGGTGGAGGCGTTGAAAACAATCTTTCAGGAGCACGTTCAACGAGTTGAGCACCTGACCGTTGACCGCGAGCGCGTACGGAAAGACAGGGACTCCATCAGAGGGAGTCTCAATGCGGAGATCGAGCGGCTCAAGCTGTCGCACGCAAAAGAGTCTGAAGAGTTCAAATCGGCGTTCGAAGCAATCAACGTTGATCGAACGCAGGCGCATTCAGATCTACGGAAAGTCAGGAAATCGCTCGACGGATATGCCCCCAAGCTGGACGAAAGCCTTCGAGAGATAGAATCCCTTCGCCGTGAGCTTTCCTGTGCGAAAGATTCGAAACGGATGGCTGTCGAGCTTAGGCATCGTCTGGATATTCAAACCAAGGAACTTCACAGTGCACGAGATGAATCGTCAGCGTTAAAGAAAGAGTTCACTCAACTGCTGACGCTCCTGGAGGATCGGACCTCGGAGCTCAAAGGCGCGCAGAGTTTTCTCACAACGGCCGACACATTTTCCGGCGCCGAGGTCACCAGCACCCTTCAGAGGCTTAACGCAGAAGTGCTGCAAAGCACGGCGTTCATGGCCGAGTCCATGGTTGAATTGTTCTTCCATGAGACGACGACGCGGGTGTCAAAAACGGATGAACAATTAGCAGCTTGCAAACGAGCATCGGGTGCGATCGGAGGCGTCATTATCCATTTCCTTGGCACGAAAAAACATAAAGATGATCCAATTTTGATCCAAATCGCGTTCCAGGCTTATCTAACGTATCATCTGCGTTGGATTACATGCGCTTGGATAATTGGCGGAGACGAGAACCATAACCGCTTCATCGATTCAATCTACCAGAGCGTGCATGAAAAGGGTGAGTAGTCGTTCCTCGAAAACAAGGTATCCACCCAAAATATTCACATACATGGTCAGAGGCGCAAGCGATCGCTGGTCGTTGGCGCGCCCTCACGCGTGCGCACGTTCCATCGACGGCACTCGATAACTCGCAGATGGCGTTCCAAATCGCGACCAAGATAATCTCCGGCCTTGGTGACATACTCCTCGCCACTGGATGCACCGCACCAAAATCGGACATTGCCTCGGCGCTCACTTCCAAATTCTCCGACAAACTCTCCTTCTTGGTTTCTTTAGCCCTGCGTGTGAACAAGATCGTTGGCGAGGACGTTACCTCGGCCGATTTCGAGGTGATGGCAGTCCCGCCGGCGACCGCATTCGATGTGATGACGATGGAGGATTCGTACGATGATGGGGGATCTACGAAGGCAAGAGGAAACAACATTCCCAAGGTACTGTGTGCGACAGATCTGGGTCTGAGGAGGAAGACGCGGATAGGGATGACTGGGGAGAAACAGTGGGAGACAAAGGTCCTGCTCAAGCCAAAGGTTGCGCTCGAGTCCGTCATTGAGATCATGGATGAATGAGCGACGTGCGACTGACAACCCGAAGGCCTGGTGTGTTATGCCCTTGACGCGTTTTTACTGTTTCGTGCTGTATCATAGGATAGTTCTGTATTATGTGCGAGCGTATGCGCGGCCACTGCATGATATGTCGCGTAACGCAACCTGGCAACCCCGATGTTTGATGGTGTATATCTCTTGGGTCATGTTAGTATCCGACATTAAATCCTATCGCGCTTTGATGATCTTCACAACCTGAAACTTGGAAGGTTAACAAAGTCGTGCCATCGTGAATTTCTCACCAAGACAGGCATGTGCATGAGGCGTCAACGTGTAATGTCCACCTGCCGTACAGCACCGTCTTGCCTCCTGTCTACCAGCTGCGGTTACCATGCGGGTTTTTCGTCCTCGCTCACCTCCTTTGTCTATTCTCGCCCACCACTGTCGCTGCACCCGATGCCCACAGTACAGATACAGCCGTACGTGTAAACCACGTGTCGCGAACTCTGGTTCCAGTGGTAGGATTCCCATTTTACTTTAACATGCCAGCTTTTCATTATCATCAATTGCTGCCTTTGGTTCACCCAGACACGATCAAAGCACGCTCGTGGGCATGCGAGTACCAAATCTAACTAGATCGAGAAGCGCACTTATATTTCTGCAGCGTTCTTGAGCTCATCTCACATTAACATTATCAAGGGCGTGCAAAGTGAGCGTATCCTTAAACTCATCCTTCATCGTATCTTCATCTCAGTTAATGGCAGATGCGTACCTCCCATCGGCTCTTCGCATGGCGAGCGCATTCCAGGCTTTTGTGGCGCCCAAGCCATCGCCCTCTGACTTTTGGGAAACGGCAAAGGAATACGAGAAAACGTTGCAGGATTATGTTCTCCGCTTACTTGCAAACGCGGCCACGTACTTCGAGTCCACCAAGTTTACCGACGTTGCATCTAACATGCATCACATCGTCAACGCCACCGCCACCTTTCGCGACAACATTAAAGGGGCACTGGATGCTCGCAATATCACCTTTGATGCACTCACTAAGGAGCTTGAAGGCATTTTTATGGCGATCGTAAACGAACTGGAGAAGATTCCTCCCCTCGACACAGTGCCGGGTCACACCCAAAGGGTGGAAATGGTTGACAAGGTCCTGGACGCCACCACGTTGGCGCTCATAAACCTTGCTACGCGTTACGGAATTGAGGAAGAGATCGTTATGACTTACCTACTCACATTGAAACCACATGTGCAAGCACTCACCGTCGCAGTAGGTATGTTAATTCCACCTTCCGCGCCGAGGGTGGTCTGAGTCTGCTAACGTATCACATAGGTGATATCAATGAGCAGCACCCCAAACTTCTGCCCGCTCTCGCATTCAGTGTTACCGCCCTGCTCATTCCAGAATCATGGATACTTCGGCCTTTTCTGAGTATGTTTGGCTTTGGACCTGAGGGACCTGTCAAAGGTGCGCAGAACCCCGCAACCACCTATTCCTATTCTAAGCTCAACTTGGTGCTGTAGGGTCGGCTGCTGCTTGGTTGCAAAGTCGATTTTGGGGTGTTGCAGTAGAAGCCGATAGCTGGTTTTCTCTGCTCCAGAAAGCCGGAATGGGCATATACCCGGAGTGGGCTGGGCTCGTCGCCAAAATACCCCTGTTGGCTGGAGGTCTATTGGCACGCCTTCCTCGTTTCAAACGTGGATAAGCTGGTTGCATTCAGATCCTTCGTCCACTTTTTATTTTGTTCCTATCTTCAGTACCCTTCTTCAGCTGCTGAATCAGTGGGGCGCGCGTCGGCGATGGACATGTAATACTTCCTTGACGAAAAAAAAAGATGAATTTAATATGTCCGCGCGAGGACCCACTCACTTTTGTTTGTTCAGGACTCGATCAATTCGTTGACAAGTCGGTCATCCTCATCCTAACCCGTTTTCGTTCGCGCTCGACCCGGCCAAGTGCAAGTGCAAGTGCAAGTGCAAGTACTGTGACACAACTGTCATTGATACCACTGGCAGTACATTTCTGTCACAACAGGCGCTGGAGTACATAAACTACGCACCGGGGGCGGGTCGCTCAGCTGGATGGACATTGCCAACGCGCTCAGGGAGCTTCAGTCTGAGATCAGCAACTCCGTGAAAACATGGTCAGCAGGCTGCAGGCAAGTTCATAGAGCGTCAGCCGCGGGTGGACTTCCGGGGTAATACGGACTCCCAGCATGTTCGAATGGCATCACCTTCGTGAGGCGGTTGCTCAGCGAGGAAGGTGATTAGTATTGTTTGGACGAACTATACGAGATGAATGAATGAGAACCAGACTGTGCTAGGGACAGAGGACGGCTGTGTTGGACTGGGAGATCACGCAGAGAGAGACGCGAAAATCTAGTATGTACCTAGATTTTGCGGGGGTGTGTGGGGAAGGCCGGACCGGCGAGTTGTAGCTCGCAAAGTATGTGGTTACGTGATCAGGTGGCGACCAATCGGAAGCAAAAGCTGAGGTCATGTGACTGCGGTGAGGAAAACCCGAAATAAGAGCGAGGAGAGGAAAGGGCTGGGGGACCTAACCTTCTGAGCGCTTGGGAGGGTCGAATCGCACCGAAACGGTGGTGGGAGGAAGAAAGAGAAACTGCGAAGAGAGAGAGCTGTGGCCCATCTTATCTATGGCAGCCTGAGCGATGTCGAACTTTGAAGGAGGCTCAATGTGTCGGGCCATCAGCCGCACTCTTGTGGCGCAACCAGGCACGAAGGACCAGTTCTGGGTTGGGTGTTCGCTGGCTCACGTCCCACGTTGCACAATGGCCTGTTCAAGTGACAAATCGCGCCTCCTTGCAATGCAGACTCACCAGCCAGTGTAGATAATATAGACCTGTTATTACTACGGTAGACTATCTCAATAATGCATATTACCAAAGTGTAGTTATTTTTGCCAAGAGTGTAGCAAATGGTAATATGCATTATGAGATAGTCTACTGTACTTACATTCGTTACATTTTTTATTTGGACGCTCTTCTATTCTCACGACGCGCTGCCTTGCTGCGACTTTCCTCCAGTCTCGTACACACTCCTACCTTGATTTCTGATTACTTGGTGCAGCTACGAGGATTATCATGCGGATTTTCCTGACGTCCCTGCTCATCCTAGCTCACCTCCTTTGTCTATCTTTGCCCGCTAGTGCTGCACTGGGTGGTAGCAGTAGAGAGTCTACTAGAGATACGGGTGCACTCGTGAACCAGGGGCCTGTGGAGGATTCTGGTGGTAAGGTCCCTACTTTGTTTTTAAATGCAAAGTTTTTGAATGCAACCAGATACAATCAAGGCACGTTCGTGGGCATGTGAGTACCAAGCTATCTAGCTCGAGAACCGCGCATATGTTCATGCAGCGTTCCTGAACCCATCTTATATTATCGAGGGCATTCAAAGTAAGCGTACTCCTGGACACGTCCGTTATCACGCTCTCATCTCGGTTGGTGGCAGATGCAACCCAGGCTTTTGTGGCACCCAAGCCACCACCCTCTGACTTGTGGGAAATGGCGAAGGAATACGAGAAACTCTTACAGGATTATGTTCCCCTCGTGCTTGGAAACGCAACCGAGTTCTTCCATTCCACCAGTTTTACCGACGTTAAATTTGCTATGCATCACATTGTCAACTCGACGGCCACATTTCGCGACGATATCAAAGGCGCTCTGGATGTTCATAATGTCACCTTTGATGCACTCACCAAGGAGCTTGAAGGCATTTTTGTGGCGATAGTAAATGAAGTGGAGAAGATTCCTCCCCTCGACACAGCGCCGGGTCACATCCAAAGGGTAGAAATAGTTGACAAGGTCCTGAACGCCACCACGCTGGCGTTCATAAAGCTTGCTACGCGTTACGGAATTGAGGAAGAGCTCGTTACGACTTACCTACTCACATTGAAACCACATATGCAGGCACTCACCGTCGCAGCGGGTATGTTAATTCCACTATCCGTGCCGAGGGTGGTTTGAGTCTGCTAACGTATCACTTAGGTGATATCAATGAGCAGTACCCCTACCTTCTGCCCACTCTCGTATCCACTGTTGCCGTCCTGCCCATTCCAGGATCATGGATACTTTGGATAATTAGTCTCGGACTCAAGGGTCCTGTCAACGGTGCATTGAAATCCTGCAACTGTGCATTCTAAGCTCAACTTGATACTGTAGGGTTGGTTGCTACTTTGTTGCAGCGTTATCTTTGGAGTGCTGCAGTAAAACCCACCAGCTGGTTTTCTTTGCTCCAGAAAGCCGCAATGGGTGTGTGATCTGGTTCCCTTGCTAAACTGTTCTTGTTAACTGGAGGTCTACTGGCACACATTCCTCGTTTCAAACGTCGTCCACTTTTTTTTTACTCTTCTTTCATACTCAGCTTGGACTCAATGAAATACATGCCGAGGCCATGTATGTATATCATTCCTCACTTAGAACTTGACGAAAGAGACAAACTCGACATGCACTGGCATACTCTTTTCCTTTCGTCCGGTATAAATCCACTAGAACATGCGACCGAGAAATTACTCGTTATGACCATTACAAACCCACTCAAGGAGAGTGAAATGTAACTCGACACCCATGGTCATCTTGATCCTCTTCCTTTCCCCCACTTATATGCGTATCGAGATTCAAAAAGGCATCAGATGACCACCTCCGAATCCTCTTCGTACTCTCTTTTAATGACGGCCACCGACGATGGTGATTAATGATTCAACCATCCATACGCTTCAAACGAAAAAAAAAATACTGCATGTGCCAGAAGCTGATCGAGGTGCACTACCTGATGACGACGACGATGCTGTGGCAGCCAGGAGAAAGCTATTTATCTCAACTTCTAGCTCTGCGGAGGGTTGATACCCCGAACTTGCTGTGGGTGCGGTTTGGGGTGCTAGAGATACCCTCGGTAGGCGAGGGAGAACATTCAGAGGACGAAAAATAGTTGACGCACATGCATTCGGCCGTCTTCGAGGATCTCGTGTCGGTGGGCGAGCGGACGAGGGTATTTGCTCAGGTTGAGTAAGGGAATTGAAAGCATCCATGAGGGCTTGGGAGGGTTGGTAGTCTGTTGGTACTCAGTCAGCAACTGTCACAGGCGAAGCATAGAGATAGGTGTCCAAGGCAAATGACGTACGAGAACCAGACGTAAAGGGGATGTTGTGTTGAGCATCGCCGTCCTCCGTCTTTACCTCGGGGAGTTCCTGTTTGACAGAAAGCGAGAGAGTCGGTTTAATATCGTCGTTTCTTGCATCCCTCGCGTCCTCTTGACCGGGGTCGGGTGAGCGGAGTACGTTGAGGGCCTCCTCGTCTATACAAGCAGGAATGAGATCAATACTGAGGACAACGAAGAGAGGTAAAACCTTACCCCATTCACACGGGTCGAGTTTCTTGATAAATTTGGGAAGTGGCGGCGCTTTGTCACATTGAGCTTGTTGCAGATCGAGGAATTGTGCGTGAGAGGGGTGCTGTGAAGGCGGTTCATAAGGCTTGAAAAGATCGGTGGACTGGTATTGCCGAAGTATCATGAAATGCTCTGGTAGTCTGGGAGGTTACTCACCGCTGAATCTTGTACCACAGGCTGCTCTCCAAATTCCGGTTGGTCTTGTTGTACTGGGGGTGCTGGTAATGGCGTCACCGTTGAAGGGGACGGTGATTTTGTCGGCTGCCGTTCCTGGCCTGGATTATGCCCACCGTTAGGAATTGGATGTGGGATGTGATGAACGAAGTTGGTGAGCGTAGATGGTGGTTGAGTCCATAATGGTGTCAGGTACAGAAATTTAGCGGGTATACTGTCGAGGGGGAGGTGGTTTGGAAAGTACTCGATCCAGTTATCTTAACACAGGGCTAGGTCAGTTTACAGTGCTTATTACTGGCTGGACTCCACGCTTACGGTTTGCAGGGTCTCCATTGCTTGTTCAGGTGACAAACTTTCGCGCCTTGCGATGCAGACTCACCAGCTATGGCATAACGGGTGCTGATGTCGGAAAATACACATGAGTAACGTAAGTTTTGTCGGTGGGTCCAAGCAACCAACGACCGACCCACGATTCGAACTTCGATCCTGGGCCATCGAGTTTCGTGTCTTTGAGCAAGGGTGCTCGGCAACATAACACGGGCAGGGTTTACTCTGGGTTATACGAGTGGTGACTGCTGGTCACCTCGTCCCTTATCCCGTGGCCGTTCAAGGTCGGTAAGCCGACTGAGAGATCGCGCCCTGCCAATCGAGGAAAGCGAGACTCGCAGATGGTTATTACAAGGTGCGTTTTGTGCCGGGGAGCAGTCATGCAGTCGCTCTTGGTGATTTTAGCTCCATTTCAACTCCCCGATGAACCCACTGGAATTGGAGATGTACCATCAAATCAAGAACGTGATCGGAGTCGACCTGACGTTTTAGTACGTGTACATGTTCACCGTTGATGCTGATACCACAGTGCAACCATTCTCTTTCAATCGGTTGATCTCTGCATATGTCGTATCCCAGCTTTCGCATAGTAGCTGGTACTCCTGGGCGCTCGTCGTCTTTTGCAGCATGGTTCACGACAAGAAGGTACTCGGGGTTAGGCCAGACAACACTGTCGAATTCCAAGCAGTCCATTACCACAATGATGCAGGTCTACGAGTATTTCATCTCGCACTATATGGCTAAGGCTTTCGAGTCGCTCTTTGGTTCCATCACCTGTTTGCGCAACTCCTTCCGGACGTTGTCGGAAGTGGACACGAGAATGGAAGTGATTTATGGGCTAGGACGGCGTCACTTCATTTACAGTGGTGTCATGGTCGGATGATAAATTGGTTATAAGCACGTCGGTCCCAGAATTTACCTTCACCACGGGTCGGATGGGTCGCTAGTACTCGGAGCCATGCGACTGGAATATGATTCATTTGATTCAGCGCATCAGACATCACGGGGATCCCCTCATAGCTCCCGGGCCCAGAACAAGGGTCTTGAAGAACTGACAGTGAATACGATGAGCTCCTCTTTGTGGTGCTGCGAATAACAAAAGCCAGTTCGCCTCCTTTATCGATGAAACAGCACGTGGTCCCTCATCGCTCGTATCGTATTATCAGGAAGAGAAAATTTGAAAGCCAGAAGGGAGGCACACGATCAGGCTCCAACAAGTTACTATAATCCAGAAAATACACACGCTGGTAATTAAATAACACGGATCATTACTTGGTACCTTTTTTTTCAACGACGGAGGCTCTAACAAACCGCTTCTTATAGGTTCCGAGCCCAACGCTGAAAAAAAAAGAGGGCGCTGACGGGCAGGCCGGGCAATAGTCCAACTCTCCAGCGCGGTCGACATTTTGGTTCAGAGTGAGATTGTTGGCGGCTTTGTTACTGCCCACCGTCTTCCTCGAGACACTCAGGCTGGATTACACGGGCTCAAACACCTCTAACCCTGAACAGCTTACCTCTCGCAGTGCAGAGTGCCGTCCGGGACGCGTTTTGGTATGCCCCCTTCAGTGGAGCATCATCACTCTCATACCCTAGGCCGGCCGCGGGCTATCCTTCTTTATGTTACTCTTCTTGCAAATGATTATAAAGCTATGTACCACGATCAAGTTTTCAAGAAAGAACAGCAACGACAACACCCTCCCCACCTTGAATCCGTTACGATAGCAATCCTCAGTCCCTCGAGGAATAAACCCACCCATCGCACTCAGAATGTATTGCTCCGCAAACCCGAGTCTCGACCACCCGTGCTGCGTAAAGATCTTGGCAGTTTGATAGCCGTCCGAGTATCCCTGAATCGACGACTGTTGCCGCGCGGTTGTCATGTTCCGTGGAGTGGTACGCTTGAGCTGACATGGGGAAACCCTCGAGCCTTTTGAGAATGTCA
This sequence comes from Butyriboletus loyo, assembly GCA_038093515.1. Classification (NCBI taxonomy): domain Eukaryota; kingdom Fungi; phylum Basidiomycota; class Agaricomycetes; order Boletales; family Boletaceae; genus Butyriboletus; species Butyriboletus loyo. The sequence continues at coordinate 86,259 of JBBPSI010000107.1, forward strand.
GACTGGGAGGGGACAATCATGCTGGCCACTGCAGCGTAGACACGCTGAAGCTCAGCAGGATCGGTGGGAGGCGGTTTACCAGACGAGAAAAAATGTATCTGGGAGGCTTTTCCTGACGGCGGCTTTGAAGCACCAGCCCTGATCCGTACCACGGCCCTCCCTGTTATAAGCTAGTAAATCGGTTAGGCTACCAGGGTTACTGAGAGAGGGGCGGGGACGGTACGCACACCAAAAGGACCGGCCAGCATTCGTATTCGTATAAATACCCATCTGAGCAGTACTGAATTGCTTTTTAGCTTCGTCTGGATCACCCTGGGTTGACAGACTCTTAGCAGTTAACGCGCATGACCATTCGTCAATCACTAGATTTTCGCGGTCTTTCGAGTCCGTCGCCCCAAGATCGCTGGAAATCGATCCTTGAACATCGCTAGTATGCTGGTATGCTGGTTCGGACTCGTCCGCAGGCATGAAAAAAAATAGAAGTGGTGGTCCTCAACAACGAAATCTGAGCGCCCGGAGACTTCTGGAGGTTGAAGCCATCATGAATGTAGAGCGGAAGATTGGGTGCTTCCGGGACGGACCTTTGTCTCATAGCCGTGATCGCGTTCGTATCTGTTACGGAGGCTGAGTGGTCACCGACAGTGCGCAAATCATGCACATACTTACAGAAATCTGAGAGCTCAGGTACATCGTTCAGCTCATTCGATACTTCGATGCCGACAACGTTGGTTACGTTTTGAGGCTGGACCGCCAAGAACATCAGAACCTCCATGGTTTTGTCCGTATATGCAGTATTGTTGAACAGCCTCATCTGACCATCGGATATACCAGAGTGTGGTTGCCCGTTCTGACTTCCGACCGCACCGTGAAGGTCCACTAACACACCGATGCCGGATTGCGCAGCCATGTTGATCGCCCGGACAAATCGAAGGAAGGAGTTCGTGTAAACGCTCGCATACGGCTCTAAAGGGAGGAAGGTTGGTCCGAGCGTCCAGTATCTGATCGGGAGGCGGACAGTGTTGATGCCAATGTTTGCGAGGTAGTCAAAATCCGATTGATTGATGAACGTGTCCCAATGTCGTTCGAATACAGCGCGAGCAGTTTCAACGGCTCCCCAACCTGAGGCAATGTCTATTTCTGCAGTCCGTGGTCCGTGAAAAGAAAAGGGACCATCCAGGTGAAAAGGGGGCCACCTTTGCTCAATTAGGCAGTGCGCGGCATTTCCCGTCAACAGCACGGTGTCCTTCGTTCGCATCCACCACCTCCAAAGCTATCCAGTCGTGTTTCATTCATCTCTCAGCTTTCTTGGCCACTCCCGCGATGAAGGCCTTAAATCAACGAATTCGACGCCTCCGATCCGCCATTGCCAGTAGAGATTCGTCTCCGGCGCCTTCAAGTTCCCAGCATTCCCATACACCCAATATACAACCCAACGCAGTCCCCAGCGATTCAGACATTCTCCTGACCCAATCCAAAGGCGCCGATGCTCTGGCCCTTGAGACACAGCACAAAGATTCAGATGCACCCAAGGAACAGGTCATAGATCCCACCTCTCTCGAGCCACACCCCGATAACTCGAGCGCTGCCGACATGCGGACGTTCATGCAACATGTTGACCCGGATCTCATGGAGAAATTTGGACGATTTAGAATTCTCATCATCGGCAGGGCGAATGCCGGCAAGACGACCATCCTTCAGAGCATATGCAACGCGACGGAAGATCCGGAGATCCACCATCAAGGGGAAAAGGTGGGGTTGATAAAGCTGAGATATACCGGATGCTAATGCCGTTGACGTGTGATCAGGTTGACTTTGCGATCCAGGGATCCAGGGAGGTGAGTGTCATGGCTACGTCCATGTCATTTGCAGTGCTTTTGCAAGCCGTCGCGTGTTTCACAGCGTGGACTCCATGATATCAACTATGAGATGGTTTTCAAAAGCAACGGCAAATTTGTCTTCCACGACTCTGCTGGTTTTGAGGCTGGTCGTGAGGATGAGTTCGAGAAGACAAAAGACTTCATCACGGAGCGTGCCAGCACAACTTTCCTCGAAAGGCGGATTCATGCCATCTGGTGAGTGGGCATTATTTTACTAGGTCATGGTGACTCTAATACAAGCAGGTACTGCATTCCAATGGATCAACATCATCGTGCTATCACTGTTGCAGAGGAAAGGTTCTTCTGTGAATGTGACACCAGAAAAGGTGATAATATTTCATGATAATGCTGTCTG
>JBBPSI010000108.1:0-88339 GCA_038093515.1 Butyriboletus loyo
GATGAGGTGAATAGTCTAGCACCAGTAATTAGCGAAGGAAAGTTAGCGAAACCGGAGCAGGATTCAAGGTCGATGAACGGCGGCGGCGGCGGAGGAGGAACTCGCCTAGGATGAACCACGTGAGTGCATAACCGTGCCAGTTTGGAAACGCGTGGCACTGGGCAGATCATCACCTCAGAGGTCAACTCCGATGAAGGCCGTAAACGACCCTGCGATTCAGCGCTGAGTGTAGCTTTTTTTTGCAATCCATTTTTGACCCTTGTGGGGAAATCTAGACAAACAATCTAGTGAGCCTCCGACTGTGCACATGAGGTGCACCAGCCTTCCAAGTTGCAGCGTCGGACTTGTATTACGTCGTAGGGTTGAGCGTCTGCCGTGGTTGATCATGTTGGAATGACCAAGCGTGCCCGCCGCCGAGTAGGTGGTTATCCCCATTCCCATTCTTCGTTGATCCATATGTCAGATCCATCAATCCCATTCCTTCGTTACCACGATACGCCGTATTTGACTGCTATAGATCAAGTACTCGGTGAGCGGACCTTGTTTACATACTCATCAATTGGCTTTTCCAAGTTGCTGCCACTCGAGTCGTGTAGGCGAAACAGGGAAAACAGAATGAAATTGGCCGAATATTAGCAGCTCGTTGAGTAATCCTAGATCGTCAAGACGACTTTCGGGCCGATTCCCGCGACTCAACACCGGCCTCATAACGTCAAAATAGCCCCATTGGAGACCCAGTCTGCACATTGTGGCCAAAGATGTGATGTTCGAGAAGTATTGCCTACTGATGCGGATAGTGCTAGGAAACTGATGCGTAGGGGAATAACGGACGCTAATACATCGTCATCAACCTCTAGCCGGACCGCCTCCCCGAACCCAATGTCACGGTGAAGGGGTTGAGGTACACTGTATGAGGAGTCACTCGGCTAAGTATATAACTACTGGAGCCATTGTCGCTCGCTCGTTTGTTTGTTTCTCAACCACCCGCACGCCATGTCGTCCCCCATCCAGACACCCCTCCCCGTTCCAACCCATCCCAACGTCGCCCCGCCCCCTGAACTGACAGAGAAAGAGCAAGCAGAGTACGACCGTGTGCTCGCCCACTTTGCCAATCCGGAATATGTTCTCCCCGGCGTTGAAGTGGAGAAGGGCGCACTGATGGAGGTCGAGCGCATGTGGCTCGTTCGTCTCCCTCCTTCTCTTGCGGTCCCATCTGACGTACGTGGCTATCGTAGTCATACGAGTGCATCCTGCGCTACTTGCACGCCACAAATCACGACGTGTCCGAGAGCATCAAGCGCATCGAAGGCACCCTCAAATGGAGGCGCGACTTTGGGCTCTATACGTTCATCACACCAGAATATGTCGAGCCCGAAGCGGTCACCGGTAAAGAGGTTGTCTTTGGGTACGATACGCACGGCAGACCAGCACTGTACATTTCTCCCAGCGGACATAGCATGGAAGAGAGTCCGCGACAGATCCACTTTTTTTGCTGGACCTTTGAGCGTGTTATCGAGCTCATGGGCCCTGGCGTCGAGTACGTCCACGTTCCATCGCTCATCTCGCACCCCATCTCTTATACACCCCGTCACCTCACAGGACCCTTACAGTCATGAACGACTACGCAGACAAGGACAAGAACCCCTCCTTTGCGACCTGCAGGCAGGTACTCAACATCCTCCAAACGCATTATCCAGAACGTCTCGGCGCATCCATCATCACGCACTTCCCTTGGCTCCTCCACACGTTCTACAGCCTCATTTCCCCCTTGATCGACCCGTTTACGCGAGCAAAGATTATTTTTAACCCTGTCCGAGACGACGCTGGCCTGTGGCGGTCTGCCGATGCAAGGGACCAGGGCCGAGATGATGCCAAATTGTTTGAGCTCGATCAGCTTGTCAGTGACAGTTGGTTGGGTTCGGCGCCATTTAAATATACCCACGAGGTCTATTGGCCCGCGTTCCTGTCCATGACCGAGACCCGGAGGAACGATATGACCCGTGTGTGGCGAGATCTTGGTGGGGTGGTTGGCATCAAGGAGTGGGATGTCAAAATCCGTGTTCGCGATGGTTTGACAGCTCCTGTTACCGACCGGACTGGCCAAGAATTGTAGAGGACCGGAGCATTCATCAGTACTAATTTTTGGAATATCCTTGGCATTTGATACCATCTTAGATGTGCTTCAGATCTAGGCGTTTGCGCATCAGAAATACAGTATTTTGTTTCGGAACATGGCAATATTGTGAGTCAAATGATTGAGTGCAGGTCAACGGAAATTGGATTGTCGTCACGGTCATAAGTACAATGGATGAGTAGCATTAGGTGAATAATCTAGCAGGCGGAAAGAGGAGCGCCTTACAAGAGGGGAAAAAAAGGTAAAACACGGAAAGGAAAGACAATACTCAAAAACAATATGTACAACCCCAGACCATTTTACCCCGACCATGAGTCCTCCATGATGAACGGTTGTGGGGTCCCGCCCAGGCGTTCGCCGTGGACGCGGAATCGGTACAGACATGTGTACTCCTTCTTGCCCCAATTATTCTTAATGACCAGCGCCACGACGCCGAAATCAGCACCGAGATCCTGGATCTCTTGACGCACGGGGAATGTCTGAATGTTGGATGGCGCGTCGATGTCGTAGGTGAACGAAGCCAGGCGGATGAAGGGTTGGTTCGTAGGGAGCGTGGGTGGATAGGCATCTTCATCAGGCTCTTCGGGCAGGGGAGAACCAGATTCTTCTGCAGCTCTCATAGCTTCCGCACGCTGGGTAGCTCGCTCTGCTCTGAAGGCTACGACCTTCTCAAGGTTTTCTTTCCCTTCTACGAATCCCCACACCTCCATATCCCGAGGGGCGGTCCGTAGATCAAACGCAACCTCTTTTGCGACATGATCAATCGTAATGTCGGTGATGTAAGCGGGGAAAGAGAGCGCAACGCCAAGCTGACCAAAGTCTCCGCTCATGGGCCAGCAAAGTCCACTGTGAACGTCTTGGTGCAGCGCCGTGATCGGTGACCGGCCCATCTCACGCCCGTTGCCAGTCATCCAGCCGAGCACTGCCCCGCGCAATGTGGTTGGACGCATCTCAAGAGTATTTGAGGTAAGACTCGGTATAGGACGGGCTCCTGCGGAGTGCAGTGCGAAGTCGGCTCGGGAAACGATGTCGCGCGTGGTGGACTGTACGACAGCGGTATCAACGAGGTGGGATATCAGGTCGGTTATGTCGGTACCATCGCTGGATTTGATGGTAAGACCTTTGCCGGAACTAACGGCAGAGGAAAGTTTGGACCACCATGCTGGCCCAGAAGGTGCCAAGTCTTCGACAGCGTTCTTCGAGAATTCGAGGGCTTCCTTGACTCCTCCCTCGACAGTACCCAGACGATCTTCAAGCAGCTTCAACTTTTTGCGTGCTTCCTGGTCACTGGTTGGTAGGGGTGGTGAGGAAGGTGGAGATGTCTCCCGCGAGGCAGATTCGACTACACTGAGTTGTGCTTGAAGCGCATCAATTTGTCTCTTAACATCCGAGAGGCCGTGGCTTGTTGATACTTGGAGGTGAGTCTCTGCTTCCGAGACTCGTTTTACCTCTTCGCGCACGCGCGCTTCGAGAGCATATATCCTATTCACGACCTCTCCCTGTGCACGTGCCTCAAGATCCTGCTGAGCTCGCGCTCGCTGGGTGTCTAGTGAAAGACCAGAGAGGGCGGATTCGATGTTCTGCAACCGCGTAACGAGTTCATCAATGTTCGTAATAGGTGTTTCGGGCGCGTGGTATGGGCGAGGGGAGGCACGATAGGGAAGTAGTTGGGCTAGTGGATCATAGAACTGGAACCATGCAAGGTAAATGACGAGGGCTACAGCAGCGAGCCTGGCGAGATATATGAATGATCGAGGACCAAGGGAGCATAGCAGTGCAATCGGCTTTTTGTAGAAAACATAGACTGCCGATCCCAGTATCCACCCGAATAACAAGAATATGACTGATATGATGCGGATGATGTTCAAGAAGAACATTGCAATCCTGTTGACTTGACGGCCGAGGAGGCCGCCAATTGAGAAACCGTGAAGGCGAGAATCAGAAGTGTCGGCAATGCCATCCACTGCAGGGGGTTCATCGCTCTCCAATATTACCTCCAAACCAGGTTGGGTGTCGGGTAAGCCGTTTCCCGGCTCAGGGTAGAGTTTGGATGCTGGAGGCACAGAGGCACGGGGTACAGACGTTCGTATGGGGGGTGGGACGGACCTGCGTAATTGGGGTTCCCGACCTGTATGTGTGAGCTGTGCGGACGAGTGCTGCAAAGGCGTTAGAAAAGGGGTCGACGGCAAACTATGCAAGCTGACCTGTTCACTGGCGATGCTGCCCTCTTGGTCGTCGTCAGCTTCATCGAGGTCGGCCTCGCCGCCTTTGGATCCCTTCTTCCTTCTTCTCCGCTTGTCGTAGCCAGCTACTGGAAGCGAAGTCAAGGTTCCGGGGCCAAGATCCTTTTTCTTTATCTTCTTTCTGCGCTTTTTTCCGTCATCGGAAATTTGGTCGTCTGACTCTTCCAAGTCGGACACTGAGGGACGATATGCCTTGTTGTCGACCGACATGCGATTACGCCTGGTGTTCGCAGATAACTTCCTGGAAGCGGACTGTTCGTCCTCCTGGCTATGCTGTCGTTGCAGCTCCTTATACTCGCGGTCTAGATCCTCGTAGTCGAGACTAGACTCTTTGCCGTTGGTGGTGGCTGCGGGGATGTCTGCGGGCTCGGTTGACCGCTGTCGAAGATAGAAGGATGTAGCGGTATTGATGGCACGTTTGGATATATCGAAGACCTGTTCGAAGGGGCTTTTTCCGCGTGCGCTGTTGTCGATGGACTGGGAATGTTGCTCCTCGGCTTCGGAGTCGGATACGTGTGTGAGAGCAGACGCTTGCTTGGAAAGGGGGGTTCGTTGAGCGAGACGGCTGGGGGGAGGTGCCAAGCGGCGGTTGGAGGTGGAATGGGTCTCCTTCTCGTACTCGACGGAGGTGCTGCGGGGTACGTTGAGGTTGGTCTGGGAGCCAGATGCCCAGGCATTGTTTGGGTTGTTAGGGACCATGTCGTAGGAAGTGGACACAGCCTGGTTGAAGGCGGCTGCGATGTTTACGGAGGTATCCTTGACGGCCCACTTTTCCGGCTGGAGACTCTTGTTGAGGGACTGGTCGCGCTTGAGGCGTGCGTAACGGACGAGGGCTGTCTCGTCCTGAGTGTCTGACGGATCCAGATTCGGAGCGGAGTGGGATGGGGGTGGTTTTGGCGGTGATCTGGAGGTTGCTGTCGGCGCGCTTTCGGATGGTCAGCGGACAGCACGTGACGGACGTTTTGTGCACATACCCGTACGCGTAGGAGGTCGGGATGTCGCGTTGTGTGGTTTGTGGGTTGTGTACGAGCTGTCTGGGCTGAAAGTTGTGCTGGTTGTGGTCTTGACTAGAAGGTTTGTTGAGGAAGGTGTGGTGATCGAGACGTCTGCCTTGACCGAGGGGTGTGCCTGCGAAAGACATGTACCTCTCACGCGCGAGTGACACGTTGTTGCCTCACGATGTGCACGGAACACTGAGGACGTTGTGGAGACAGAGCTGCTCGTTGTGCTGGGCGTCGTCGTGAGATGGAGAGCGGTTGAATATCAACCTTGTTGTTTTGTATTTGTTCTCACCCGCTTTGACCTGGTATCGAGCTCATATGATCAATCCTATGTAAGATACACAATGCGCGTATCATGTACACCATAAACCACATCCTTCGTCCATTGTCATCACTGTGGAGCCCATAAGCACACGCTCCACATCGAACACCGCCCATACTCACCAGGAAGTAGTCTGGCACCCGCCGTGACACGAGCGGCTCCCCTGCCCGCGGCGCAGGATCAAATTGAAGGCTACCCTCCACGCGTGAGCGTCCCCCTCCACCCAGAAAAGAAAAACAGCACCCACAATGTGTACGATAATTTTTCGTCTATCTCCATGATCGCCGCCTGATTCCCGCATCTATAGCAGTAATTTGGGGCACTGAAGATCGTCACAACGTTCCGGTCTTGTCCCCAGCTATACCCTGCACGCCGTCTCAGCTTGGCCGAACAGAAAATAGCATCACAACTCACCCTCCATCACCAGCTGATGGGCTCGCGCCACGAGCGTCAAACCATTGTTGTGATTAAACGCCTCCGAAATGTCCTGCCCGAACGTGTACCCCGCACCGCGAGGTGAAATTCCCCAACCACACCGATCATCCGGATCAGACCACAGCAGATCACACATCGGTCCTTCGTGGGGCACCTCCTGGACACGATCAATAGACCGGACATGGTCGAGGGTGTCAATCGATGGCGAAAGGCCACCGTGAAGACAAAATATCTATCGAGTGCTCAGTAGACCAGTCGACAGCGAGGCATCATGCGCCACAAGCGACCACTCTCTGAGAGTACTCACTTGGTTGTCGATCAACGCGGTCAAAGGGAGGAAATCGAACAAGTCGGTAAAGAAACGCCACACGTTGGCATTCCCGTATTTTCGCAAGCACTCGTCATAAAATCCATACACCTGCGTGATCTGCCTTGACTCGTGGTTACCCCGCAAAATCGTGACGCGATCCCGATACCGCAACTTGAGCGCGACAAGAAGGGTCACGGTCTCGACCGAGTAGTATCCACGGTCGACATAGTCACCCATGAATAGATAGTTGGTGTCTGGTGAGTTTCCACCGATTCGGAAGAGTTCTGAGAGATCATGCTGCGCATCAACGACATGGTCAAGGGTGGGCACGAGACAAAAGACTTGATCAGGCATAGATCACGCCGAGAGGATTGTACGCACGAATTGGCCATGAATATCACCACAGACGGTGACTGGGCACCTGACTGGCTGTACGTTGGATTCTTCCATCAGGATCTCCCTCGTCTTCGGGTGTCGGTCAGTGTTGATCGGGGCGTTATGGCGAGTTTACGGACCTTGTCGCAGAGTTTCTTTACGTCTGCCTCTGTTAGTTGTTTGCATTGGCTGAGCTGTTCGATCCAGCCGTCAATTTCGTGTTCCATGATTGAATGTGGTTCGAGTCTAAGTTGCAAGTCGTTCGCTAATAAACCCAAGTCACGCGTTACACTTCGTATCAGGAGCCGTCACAGCGACAATCCATGTCACGCTCGCGTCGACTGGAACTGCCATGGCGCAACCAGAGGCTGTCTATGCAACCGACGAAGTATGTCCATGTCCTCGACATTGAAAAAGACTCATTTCTGGTAGTACGGAAGACCGTTTATTATCCTCAGAGAACAGGCAAAGAAAACCAGGAGTCATGGCATAGGCGCCATCAAGGTGTGCACCATCCCTCACCCGATCGATGCCATTCACAAGCACCTATCTAGTCTCACATCCTCGCCGCGAGAACAGTTGCGAACATCATCCGCACATCCCTCGGCCCACGGGGTAAACTCTCCATCGCGTACGCACCCGATCAGTAACTCATCCAGATCGCAGGACTCGACAAAATCCTCATCTCACCAGACGGCGACATCACCGTCACAAACGATGGCGCGACCATCCTCGGTCAGATGGAGGTCGAGCATCAGATCGCAAAACTTCTCGTACAACTCTCCAAGAGCCAAGACGACGAGATCGGTGACGGCACCACCGGTGTCGTTGGTACGTACCCCATTTTCAATATCTGGGCACCAGCATTCAACCTGTTTGATTCAAGTCCTTGCCGGTGCCCTTCTCGAGCAGAGTGAAGCTCTCCTCGACCGAGGAATCCATCCCATCCGTATCGCAGATGGCTTCGACAAGGCTTGCACGGTTGCCGTCCAACAACTTGACCGCATTTCAGATCGCGTCGAGTTCTCGTCAGAAAACAAGGAAAATCTGATTAAAACTGCCACGACAAGCCTGGGCAGCGCGTACTCATCGACAAGGACATGTCACACCCACAAATGCCCTCGTCCGTCAAAGATGCCCGCCTTGCGATCCTCACTTGTCCGTTCGAGCCACCCCGCCCAAAGACGAAGCACAAACTCGATATCACGACCGTCGAGGAGTTCAAGAAACTCCGGGATTATGAAAAGGAAAAGTTCGAGGATATGATCAAAATGGTGAAAAACACAGGTGCCAACCTGGTCATATGCCAATGGGGCTTCGACGACGAAGCGAATCACTTGTTGATGCAAAATAAACTGCCAGCTGTACGGTGGGTTGGCGGACCTGAGATTGAGGTGACGTCCCTTTTGCATTCACATCAGGATTCGAGTGTAATACCTTTCTCAGCTCATCGCCATTGCTACACATGGTCGCATTGTTCCCCGGTTTGAGGAACTCACTGCGGAAAAACTAGGTAAAGCGGGAATTGTACGCGAAATCACCTTTGGCACGACGCGTGATAAGATGCTTGTCATCGAAGAATGTGCTAATACCCGCGCTGTCACCATCTTCGTCCGTGGATCGAATAAGATGGTATGGGAATCCGTCGTATGTCCTACATGCTACTAATTATTTATCAGATTGTGGATGAAGCGAAGCGAGCATTACATGATGCTATTTGCGCCGTTCGAAACCTTGTTGTCGACAACAGAGTGGTTTATGGTGGGGGTGCTGCCGATATCAGTTGTTCCATCGCCGTGGCAAAGGCTGCCGACGAGGTCGGTGCCTACACAGCTTGGCGGGATCTGGTTGACTGACTTATTATATAGATCCCCTCAATAGAACAATACGCGATGCGCTCGTTTTCCGCTGCTCTCGATGCTATTCCGCTTGCGCTTGCAGAGAATAGTGGTCTCTCGCCAATTGAGACGCTCGCCCAGGTTAAAAGTAGGCAGGTGACGGAGAGAAATTCCCGTTTGGGAATTGACTGTGCCGGCCAAGATGAGAACGGTACGTTTCTGTGTAGATTAGATTTCATGTTGGTATCTAATTCAAGGCATAGATATGAAGAAGCAGTTCGTGTACGATCCGTTGATCTCGAAACGACAACAATATTTGCTTGCTACACAGGTATGTGCATTGTGCGCTCCCTGGTCCCTGACTAAACTTGGTCGTTGCAGCTTGTGAGGGCTGTCCTCAAGATCGGTAAGTGGATTAGATTCTCACCGTGAGCCGAGATTAATTCTACTTCTCTCAGACGACGTTATTGTTGCGGGTGAAGCGGAGGAATGATTACGGACCTTTCTAGATGGCTAGGCGGCGTACCCATACACTTAGCAAACCCATCCTCGTAATTGTGCAACACTTGACATTTAACGCGTGATATTTGTCTGTGAACATTGGATGGCAGTCCCACCAAAAGTGTACGGGTCCCCTAAATTAAATGAGAAGACAGCTGGGAAGTGGTTGCCTCGCCTGTCTCAACCGTTCAACTTCGCAACCTTCGTTCTTATGGACACCAAAGTGATATTTTGTAATTATGACACTATGTAGAACACTCATTCAAATTAAAGAGTCAATCGAATACTTCTCCGCTGTTCCGAGTCATCGCCTGTCATCGTCTTGGGTGCATGCTAATCCAGCAAAACATTCAATCCGCTGGCCACTGCTGATGCTTCAGTGCGGTATCTTTCTGCTTCAGCACGTCGCTGAACACAATGTAATCAGCTTTCATCAAACACTAAACATCAAACATCAAGAAATTTTCGTCCCGAACCTTCACAGGGCAATTCTTTACACTCCACCTCCCTTGCACTCGATACTCTTACAGTGCGTGCATGTTCTTGGTTTGTTTCATTTTTTCTGCTGTCTGTCATCGGCGTTTTCGGCTGCGGCACGCTTGTTTGGACGGCTATCATCTGCTGTCCTCGGATGCAGAAACAATGTCCTGGAGACATTGCGGGAGTGCGGTTGGAACCTTCGGTGGCGAGCCAACCTGCAAGGTGAGGAGATCACGGATCCTCACCATCACATCCGCACACAGGGTAACAGAAGACTTCTCATTCGTGTAGTTGACCCAGCCCTTGTAGTATGTCTTGATGTGCTCGGGAAGCTAGATTATTAGTGAGAACTTGAAAGAGTTGAAAGAGAATTTCACAGAGCTCACCTTATAGAATATATGAATGCCATCAGCATGAGTGTTGCGAGGGCGACGAAGCGAGCTCGTTAGAGGCACGGTAAAATCGTAGGGAATAAGGGCTCACAGTTGTCTGCGACCACGAGTGGAGAAGTGCTCGCCACAGACGCTGATCTCGGGGTAGGCAGTGACGTGCCACTACCCTTACCAGGTAGGTAACTCCAAGTGACAGACTAGGCCACACACCCATTCCTTGTGTTCCTCGTTTGATTAGTTCGGACATAGTGCGAGTGGAGGTGAAGTGGAGGTACATACTAAAAATGTACGGACGTCTCGGGTTGTTGTCGGTGTTGAGCGTTCTGAACCCGGTAGAAAGTCCGGTAGGACCTACTTGTTTAATTATCGTACACTTTTGGTCGGGCCCAACAAGTCCATAACGTATGTCACTTGTACAACCTGCACGCGGACTTGATAGTAATTTGACGGTGTTGTAGTATAAAAGATGTCGGCCTAAGCGCCGTGTTCTCTTCTTCTCTTCCGCCCTACTCCTACTTTTCATTGACATCGCCTGCGGGTTTCAGGATGGGTGTCAGTAAGCTCCGTGTGCTGGGCAAAAGCCCATACAATGCCGAACCACCATCTCTCGCGGAGCTCGCCAGCCATCCCATCACTCCATCACGTTTGGTCTATGCTCGTAACCATTGTACGTTTCTACCAAACTACGGTTTCATGCTGGGAGTCTGATTCGAATCGCTCTGTTTGTTGAACCCTGCACACCTTGCGTTGGCGCTATCCGTGAACCTGAATTTACTACGCCTGTAGCCGACATCAAGGACCTTCGATCAGATGCAGACCAATACACAGTCAAGGTCGATGGTGAAATAGACGGCATAAATCAACTCAACCTCACGTTCCGGCAAGTGCGAGATTCCTTTTCGCGAAAGGAGGTTCTCGCCGCCCTCGTCGTACGTCCACGCTTCCCCTTATCCTTTCGTGAGCCGACTTACAGATGTCATAGTGCGCAGGGAATCGCCGGGCCAAGATGGCTGAGAAGACGGGGAAAAGTGTGCAAGGTATCAACTGGTCCGAGGGAACCATTGCAAATGTCCGCTGGACTGGTGCGCCCCTGCGGGACATCCTCCTCCGCGCAGGTGTTCCTGACGACAGCGCATCTTGGGAGGGACTCCATGCATGCTTCGCGTCCAATATCGCCCCGTGCGAGCAAGCTACGTATTACGGGGGTTCGATTCCCTTGGAGAGAGCGATGAGCAATGACGGGGATGTTCTCCTAGCGTACGAGGTGATTCAACAAGCCATCGCAGCGTTTTTCAACCGTGTTGAATTGTTATTTCATGGGTACATAGATGAATGAGGAACCGCTGACCGCTGACCACGGGTTTCCGTTGCGCGTGGTCGTTCCAGGGTACTCTGGCATGCGCTGGGTCAAATGGGTTGATCATATTACCGTCTCCCGGGCGGAGGCGCCAAACTTCTATCAGCAGCAAGACTACAAGGTCTTGCCAGAACATGTTCGTACATCGTACGCGCGACATCCGAATGCTGTGTCTGTCTGACCATTCCTCTACGTAGGTGACGAGCAAGGAAATGGCAAACTTGGAAGACTGGTGGTCCCAAGTTCCCTCAATGCAGAACCTCCCGTGCAACTCCGTCGTGACGAACACCAAGCGGCTCCGGTCTTCATGTCCAGATGAACTAACATTGAAGGCGTGCGGATATGCCTACTCGGATTGTCCTATCGAGCGTGTCAATGTGAGCGTGGATGGCGGCATCACCTGGAAGCAGTGCAAGATCACGTATCAGGATGGGAAATGGAGCTGGGCGCTGTGGGAGTGTGACGTTGATATCATGTTGGACGAAGAATCCATCGACGACATGTCGTTGGCTTACGACTTGCCAGGGGGAAATATCGGACCAGGGAAATTGAAGGTGACGGTACTCAGCTGTGCCACGGACAGTGCCGGACGTGTGCAACAGTTGGCATATCCTTGGAACTTGCGAGGTGTTGGGTATTGCGGGGCTGGAGAAGCCACCCTTATTGTGTAGACCATTCCTCGGGCTCAAATTGTATGGACTTGAAACTGTGAATGACTTCGGACTATGCGTACCATGTATATTTCCAGAACAAGCCGAGGTTAACGTTCACCGTTCATGGCGTAATATTAGACTGTATACAGACAACTGAAGTACAATCTCAGTGTTACACGAAAAAAAAAGATCAATTCCGCTCGTTCATGAAGGTCGGTGGACCTCGGTGCCCAGATCTCAGAGACCAAGTCACGAGCATCATGATCGAACCAAGGCCTCGCTATGCAACAAGAACGGCACGTCAAGCTTCTTCATAACCTCTTTAATGCCTTCCACGGTAAGCGGGAAATCCTGCACGACGAAATGGAGCATCTTGATATGCAAGGCACGAGAAGAATGACAGATCGTCTACTGCGCATCCTGGACCAAAATATCGACAACGGAAACGAGACATTCGTTGCGTCACACAGCCCAGCGAAGATCGAAGGAACCCACCGGAAAGCAGGCCTGGTGTCCTGTACGATGTCCCCCACCCGCGGTCGCTGACTATCCAGCTCCTCATTTTCGCGAGTACTAATGGGTGCTGCGACGAGCTCGGGACTCAAGAGCACTCATGACATGGAAAGACTGATGGTAACAAGGGATCATTATACATGTTCTCGTGTAAATTTCTTTGCTGTTGTGCGAGTGAATGGCCACGAGGTGCACTGAACTACACGCACCTCAAGAACGTAACAATGGGACCCGCAGCATCCCAACTTAGAATCAGCCGACGCGATCACGTTCGAAGATGATGCATGGCTAATCAATTCCGCTGCTTCAGCGGACAGAACACTCATTTGCGACACACCCGAACATTTGCCATGTCAAATCAAGAATTTACATAGCCATGTAGCCGTATGTAGCAGAATTAGGCTTCCGCGACGGAAATGAAAATGTCAGCCATAGAATTTATGGGAATGTTCGATGATGAAGACCTTACCTGAACCATCAGAACGTGATCCTCCCCAATCATGACAGCATCCCATCCATCCTCCGAATGGTGAAGTGTGAGATTAGCGACACGCCCAGGTAGCTTTGTGATGACTTCTCCACCGAAACTGTCACATCGAGCATTGGATTTGGACTGTTTCGCAAGGCGTTTCCACCGTATGGAAGAATTGACGCTCGCTTTGGTATGCTTCCTCGCCGCATAGGGATTAAAATCGTAAACTCTCGCCACATGTCCGGTTTTCCATCGTAAACCTTGGATAAATTTCATGCCGTAGGTGTAGCAAACCCAAGTGTCCGATGGCTCCCTGAAAAGCAGCCGCGTTCCACCCGGACCCCAGGCATCCCAAGGGACGTTGCGACGTGGTACACCGTACGAACGCTCGACTTCTGAGAGTAGAATGGATAGGGGTACGAAGAGGACTGTACTCTCGTGCGTCTCACCCAAGGTGGTACGCATGGAAATCGTGAAGACGAAATCTTTCCGAGAACAATAGAAAGGAACTCCTGAACTGGGTGGTCTCCAAGTTGGTGTAGGCTCCGATCGGATCAGGAAGTATTCCATAGTTGCTTGGAGTTTGGGATATTGTAATTCGCATATGAAGGGCATGTCCTCCAATGAATGAATTGGATTAACATGTGCTGCTATGTTCAGCACTTGCAGAGAGGGCTCCTTGCCTGATCTGGAGATTCCTGCCAAAATCAGATCCTCTGTCATGAACGCAAAGGATTGAAATTCCGGTGTGCGAATATACTGGTTAATGAAGGGATCAATGGTGAGGGAAGCAAACAGGGGACAAATTACTGACAACTTCTTGGTGTCCAGTTCGCCAATTCCAGACGAGGAAAGAATTTAAAGTCGATGCACCGAACTGGTCGTAAAAGAGGACAGCGAGGTGATTGCCACAAATCTGTATCAAAAAGGAGAACTCGGCATGCAAACTCTCTAGTGCATGTGTTATCTGTGCCACAGCAGTTCGGGGATGATGTTCCCCAGAAAAAGTTCGTAAATGAAGCCTGTATGACATATTCGGACTAGCACAGAGCTGTTATAAGGCCATACAAATATTGGACGGTATACTCACAAGTTGCCAACCAGTTCAAGTAAAACAATGAGATCTTGGGAGTTGTCTAACGTGAAATCACGGATTCTGAAATCGAATGGAACAGACCATCTCCTTTCTGGAATACCCTTGAGCTTGCACGGGAGTTGAACGAGGAAGATTTCGTTTTCATGGGTGGACTGTGCTAGTATGCCACCTGAAAACTCCCAGCAATGCCCATCACACATGGGAATGGACCCAAATGATGTCCATTTCATATTGTTCCACACCCGATTATACTCTCGTAGGAGATTCAATCGACCGACAGCGTCCGTGGATGAGTGTTCGTTATCCTCCATGTATGATGCGAACAACTCGATCTTGTAGACCAAATGGGTGCTTCCTGATATGATGGAATTGAATAACTTGCAGACCTTGAATATGAGGTTAAAAAATATAATCTTGTCAATAAGGAGCACATCGGTGAATTGTGTACACTCACTTGCATGCATCTCAAAAGCGATGGGACATCAAGGTGGTTAAAGGTCAACCCAAACAATTCATCTGGCAGAGGAAACCCCATAGCGTTGGCTGTAGATGACTTGAAGTTGATGGATCACTTCAAAGGAGAGTTGTGGCACACCATCCCACGCTGTGGCTTTGTGACTGTACGCGATATTTGTTTAACTCCCCAGCATGCTCATCTCGCTCAAAGCCTCGGAGTTGTTATGCTGTTGAGAGATGCCAGTGGTCGGCGACCGCACGAATTCACTTCCAATTTCAGTCTAGTGTATCAGGATTCAAAACTTAGTTCGGGT
Organism: Butyriboletus loyo; assembly: GCA_038093515.1. Taxonomy (NCBI): domain Eukaryota; kingdom Fungi; phylum Basidiomycota; class Agaricomycetes; order Boletales; family Boletaceae; genus Butyriboletus; species Butyriboletus loyo. Next base: position 14,893 of record JBBPSI010000108.1, read on the forward strand.
GGTCACGGTGTCGCTATCCATTCATCCGACCCATATGCGACGATCGTTCAAGTACACACGAAGTTTAGAAGCCAGGGATGGTCGAACAAGCCTGTCAGTCGACAGAGAGTTGACGTTTACAGCCATCCTATCTCTTGAACGTCGAAAACCCTTTGTTGCGATTGGGATAAAGGTCCGACTTGAGAATCAGAAGAGTGGTTCATGCGACTTCAACACCTCTTTCCAGGTTGATCCCACTAAGCCTTCTCGTCGACTGGCAATTGCTTCGGTCAATTTAGCAGAAATGCAATGTAATCTCGTCCAGACTTGGGGTTCGGCCCAGACCGGCCCGACTCGATTTCTCATAGACCGCATCCATCGATTGCTCTTCATACACACCAGTCTCAACGATCTCGATCACAGTTAGCATACAACAGCGCTATGTACCCACCAATCGAACCGTATGAGAAAGGAACACTTGAAGTGCAGGCATCACCAACGTTCATCCACTCGCTCTAGTTCGTCTTATTCGCTGCTCGTACTGATACATCGTGTTCACTCCTTGCTGTAGCTATGAAATCAGCGGAAACAAGAGCGGTGTCCCAGGTATGTTACCGGTTGCATTGCGTTTGTAGTGGATTCAACGTTAACGTCCTCCCGTTAGTCGTCTTTCTTCATGGAGGTCCTGGTGGCGGAGTAGACTCCAAGGACAGGCAATTTTTCAATCCAGAGAAATACAAGGCCTGTCTACCCGTTTCCGTCTCATGTCCTTACTAATTCCTCGTACTAGATCGTCCTATTTGATCAGCGTGGTGCTGGCAAATCAATCCCGTTTGTTCTTCACAAACCTGCAAGATCAAGACTCGACGTATTGATTATTGGTCCAGGAGTGCTTCTATTGAGTTCAACACTACTTGGGACCTCGTGGCGGACATTGAACGTCTTCGCGAGAAACTGGGAATCGAGAAATGGCACGTGTTCGGCGGTAGCTGGGTATACTCTCCTGCTCACCCATTGTTTGCCCACTAAACCGACTGTTTACCTGGTAGGGATCGACGCTTGCATTAGCATACGCTCAGGCGAGTGCGATGAACGTTTGTCGTACGATCTGACGTGAACTTCGAACTTAGACTCACCCGACAAGGGTGAGGAGCCTCGTCTTGCGGTAATTCCTTCCTCTTTTCTAGTCGACCGCAATTTTCACTTATGGCGTGGATGAAGTGGTATTTTCACCCTGCGAAAGAGGTTCGCAGCCTTTTTATCTCTCTCCATTCGAATATGCTGAGCATATCCAGCGAGCTCAAGTTCTTCTATCAAGATGGTGCTTCCCATCTCTTCCCAGAAGAGTGGTAGGTACTTTACCCCGCGAGCTTTCTGTGCTTGACTTGATTGTGCTTCACCCATCCGTTCACCTGCTTGTTCCGAAATTCTATGAACGCGATTCCAGGAATCTTTACCTTGCACCTGTGGATTCTTCCGAACAGCACGACATGATGAGAGCATATCATACGCTCCTCAACTCTCCAGAGGAGAAAACAAGATTAATGGCTGCAAAGGCATGGTCTAGATGGGAGTGAGTGATTTCTTTCGACTAATTTTTGGGCTTCAACATGGTCAATCGTCCACTAACGCACAGGATGGCCACCTCCAAGTTGTACGTTAGTGAAGACATGCTTAATCGTGCAGAAGAAGACACGTTTGCACTGTGTGTTCCTTCCCGAGTACCAGTTGCGAGCTCCCTTGCTGACTATGGCATGCACAGTGCATTTGCGCGCATTGAAAATCATTATTTCACCAACGGAGTCTGTCTCGGAAACATGCATATTTTAGAGAAACACTGACCAGATGCGATAGGGATTTATGCGCGATGGCCAGCTCTTGGAGGAACAGAATATCGCTAAGATGCAAGTAGAGATGTCTCTCTCATGCTCACTTTTGCTGACATCCGTATGCAGTCGACACATACCTACGATTGTCGTGCAAGGTAGATACGATGTCGTCTGTACCGTATGTTTCTCGCTCCTGCTGCATGCTTCTTTCCTTGTTCTGATCGACCCCGATCAAGGCGACGACTGCTTGGGCACTCAAAACGGTCTGGGAAGCCAAGCCCTCGACATCATTCAAGTTAAGCATTGTTCCCGATGCGGGACACTCGTCGCGTGAGGCTGGGACCGAGAAGTTACTGGTTGAAGCCGCAGACGAGGTTGTCGCAAAGTATTGACGGCAAAGTTTGGGTCGTTTGATTTCTCTTGCGTAGTAGAGTGACTCTATTAGGGTCCTTCAATGTTGATTTGGATCGTTGATTTGGAGTCGATTTGGAGGTCGATTTCGATGCAGATTTCGACCTAAGGAAATCGAAATCCACATGTCAACTCCAAAGCGGATTTCGTGAGGTAGCCTCGGCAGCTCTCGGCAGTCACCATCTGAGTTTGAAACACATCCACATACGCCCCTTGCTAAAGGTCCCATCGTCCATCCATGCCATGCCTCAACACTTTGGCTCTGCAAAGACAGCCAGAGTCAAGGTTGCATAAGTTCATGTTTTTCCCTGTCATGTTGCTAAATACAGCGCAGCTGGTGCAAAGCAGAAAATCACCATCTTAGAACTCTCTTCGAGGATTCTGTCACCTGGAAAGGTGTTTTCGGATTCGATAGAGGTGCTGTCACTGATATCCAATGAGGATGATGATGACTTCCAGCTGTGCAATCACATTCGGAAACACCACCATATAGGTGTGTTATTTTTCTTTTTTATTAACTAATTTTTGTCCCCCACTGTTCACCCCGCAGTCCACCCACTCCCCTCGTGCTCGCCTTACAACTCCTCTCGCCTCACCACCCCATCATCCCCGCCTTGCGTTTATGTTTGCATTCACCTTCCTATCGCGCTCACCTCCCTTGCAGCTCCTCTCATCTCACCTTCCAACATATCACTCGTTCAAAGAGCCCTCACCCACCCATTTGTGCTTCGCTCGTGCACCATCCGCACCTATTCACTCACACGATTACCCACCCATTAGCAGTCCCCCACCCATTCGCACTCGTGTTTTGTTCACGCACCGCCCATGCTCACTGTCGAACTCATCCATTTATCTGCCTGCTACGAATTTCATTTTATTTTGTCTAGATTATAGTACTATACAGATTGTAGTAGATATTATATTTTAAATCCACTTAGCCACTACATGGGAGGGAGAAAACATAAGTGCTTTAACAGAATTACAGAGTACATATACCGTACAGGACCAGTCTTCGTGTACAGTACTGCTGTCCATTTTTTGTTGTACAGCCGACACAGCTTACTTAATCCGTGCAGCACTATTACTTGAAACTCCGACACTGCTGCGTCTGAAATCAATAGTCGAAACTGCCCCAAATCGTGTCGGAATCAGGGGATGTCAAAGCTCAAAGCGGATTTCGCAGTTTGCCGATCGTGAAAGTCAGGTCGAAATCTGCGTCCAAATCGACCTCCAAATCGACTCCAAATCAACATTGAAGGACCCTATTGAAGGACCCTATTATAGAGACTATCATTACCTACAAGGTCTTGCGACCTACCTCCTCTTGCTGTCAGATTGGTGGTGAAGCTTCTCGGAGTTGGACACCAAACCAGTCCTCGTATGATACGAGGACTGCATCTGCATCCCTTTCCCTACTCTTGGCATATTTCTTGGCCACGTCGCGAGTACCTTTGTCTAAGAAGTTTGACTCACGTTCTACAGCTTCAAATTTATCGAACGGCACCCATCTTTTTGGGCGGACTATCGTGCTCGTATCTTCGATGGTCTCAGGTGCGTGTCTGCAGCTGAGTCTGATCAATTGCACCAGAACGTTCAGTGGTTGATGTGCTATTCAAACCAGACCTCTTACTCAGAGGACTTACGCCCCACCTCAGGCTTACGGACATCAGCAAGCAACTTGGTATCCATGTTGAACGAATTGAAACCGATTTTCCCAGTAAGTTGTAATGATACCTTTCAGCACTTATTCTCCGTTGATACGCTGCTGGTCAAATCAAGTTGAGCAGTCGCAGCACGCCATTCGCGCAGCATACAGCATTCTATGTTTCTCCAACATCACTACTGTCGTGTCAACCAGCCTTTCATCATGCCCACTTCTGTTTTCGCGCGAATCATAAGAGGATTTCATATATGTTCCAACGAAACTGACTGATTGGATCTCTTGGCCCCAAGACACTAACGTTCCCATGAGTCGACTTTAACCTCGGAGCTATTGCTATTCAGACCAGCCATGTCTAACAGCAATCACTGGACGCTCTTGTATGCTTTCACCTTATGTGGGCACCTGTTTGCATGTTATTCATTTATTCACCATCTATTTACCTTCCTGTTCGTCTCGCTTCGTTGCAAATTGGTTTGTATGCCGAATCGCCAGGAGCAGGTGAATCTCGATGGTGGCTTAGTGAACCTGTGAGTCGATCGATTAACCCGTTAACCCTCACCTTTGGATAACGCTACCCTATCTCACTATGACACCGTGAATATTGTCCTCGTTCTTATTCTCGCCATACCATGTATCTCTCCCTGCAGCCATTTTCCATAATCTATCCTTTAGGCCTGATCCATTAACGACAAGCTCTAGTGTCACGCCGAGGTCTCAAGTCTCATTTATGGTTGGTGACTTGTTCCGAACCTCACCACTGCTCTGATATCCCGTTACTTCCTGTTTCCCTTCTCATGGTCTACGCTGTGACACTAGCCATATCATTCGCCCGAGGAAAAAATCACCCAGGTGCTAGGGTGGATAGAGCTCCCCTTAGAAGGAAGGCCAGGCAGACCATGCAACTGGTCCTGACTCCGGGCTCGTGAATGCAAGCACTTTTTTAATCTCACGTTGTCATCATGTTGAGGTACCCTCTATGAAACCCTTCCGGCTGTCTCGAATTTTGTTCATACCCTCGTACACAGTCTACACCGCAAACGTAACTTGTCCCACATTGTGAACATATTGTTTGTGAGCGATCACGGGATGGAAGACACTAGCCCATGGGAGATGGTGTACATGGATGATATCTTATGTCACGAACAGGATGCGAATGAGCGAGGTTGGCCAGCTTGTGCATGTGTTCAATAGTACGTCGACGGTCAATCCATTCGTCCACGTTCAAACAAGCCTGATTGGATATTTAAGACAGGCTGACCATCTGGTTTGGACCTGGTGTCAGCGTCACTGCGGCCTTGTCTCGCCTTGTCCTTGCATCTCAGTCGGAGAAGTTCGACGTGTATACCACAGACACCCTCAATATCTCCAACCTAACAGCTATCGCGCCAACGATGCCAGAACTGGAGCCTGATGTCAATCGGGGTAAATTTGGTCATGTTTCATGTCGTCTTTCCTCTGTAACTGAAATATCTGCTACGACAGAATCATGGTTACGATAACGACGCACATTGGATGCGTGCAGTCTTCATTGGCCCTTTGCCGAAAGTATGAGGAGACGATTGTAGAAGGAAGCCAGTCGGAACCAAGACTGTGTTTCCATCGTCGCGCTTTACAACCTCGTTGCGTGGCTGCTTGGCATAGACGAATGGGCGCTAGACACCAAAGGGACTAAGGGATTTTGGGACGGATGGACTTGATTTTGAATACGCTCTGTAAGCTAGGTTCTGTACGCTGACGGGTCGGCATGATCATCAGATGTCGGCAATTGATCAAGCTGGTTCCCAAACACTCGAGTTCGCCCCCCTTGCCCTTCTCCCCACCCTTTTTTTTTCGCTGCCACTTCTACTATTCGACATCATTGCAAGGACGAAGAGGCGACCGGAATCTCGGGAAAACGCCAGAGAGTGGGTTGATCCATTGTACCAACCTCGTCCGAAAATCAACAATAAGAGCATGAAAGATGGGAATTTTGGGTTCGAATCAAAACGTTTGCAAGTGGCCACATCCCTGCAAGAACTCACCCATATCGCCTCTCCATGTCTGTGGAACTCATTTCAGGTATATAGTCCATGCCTTTGAATGTACATCATTAAGAGAAGATAGTTATAAATGATAATGCATGATTGAATCCCATCAGTGACATGATCGTGAATTCGAAAGCGAATGCAGATGCGAGCGGAAAGTTAAAGTGTAGGTGTTCTGTGTCAGGGGCAGAGAGGCTGTCAAATGCCGATGCGTAAAATCACAATAAAACAAATGATGGTCGTCGGCGAACGAGACATGTGAGAGAGAATGGTACGGAACAGCGACTGTACAACAGTTGAGTGTACATCGGTTAACCTAAGATCTCACTTATTGGCCTCTATCACCGCATGTAACAGTGTCATGATAGACGTGGTGGCGGATGCCCCAGCCCTGCCGACAGATCAAAACTGTAGGAGGGTGCGATGCGAATGCTTGTGGTGATCGTAAACCTACTGGCATGCCAAGTCACGACGGTCCACATGGAAAGTCGAGAAAATCATAAGGGAGAAACAATTGGACGAGGCTATGAACCTTGTGGAGTAGGTTGCTGTACAAGTACCTCTCTGGACTGGCCTTGTATATCCTACCCAAGAGGACGTGAGCTCTGTACAGATCCACCACACAGATAGATAGGAATTTGGGGACGTGGAGAATCACGCGAAGAGGTAGGTTAATTGACATACCATCCGTTGTTTCTTTATGGGACGTGGGCGGACGTTACCTACACCCGCGCGGGCACCTACAACTCCAATGGGTACATTAGGGGAGAGTGAGGTTGGCGTTGGTGGTTGTATTGCACCATCCTCGAGTTCGCGTTTCTGACCTCTACTAGGGATGGAGGTGTTGGTCCGTTGAGGCGGTGCGGCCGTTGGCACAGCTGAGCATGGCGTAGCGCTCGTGGGGGTGGATGTCGATGGGCCAGCTGACCCTGAAAGAGGAATTGTTACAGGTGCAACCCGTGGCTTTGCTTGTGAGATCTGTGGTGCGCCAGGTGGTTGTTGGGCGGATGGAATCGTCGGATGTGAAGGAACCGGTTGTGGTTGAGGAAGAGCGGCAGGTGTGCCGGGTAATTGCCCCGGGGTAAGTCCCTGTGCTTGAGCTCGGACAAGCTTTCTGAATTCTTTCTGTGAAGATTGAGTAGATGATAAGACACGTGGCTGCGATTAAAACGATGAGGGAGTGATACTAACGCGCTTTTTGCGATCTTCTCGAGCCTGCGCAGATTCGAGTATGAGGGCTCCCGCATTCCACTGTGACAAGGGAATGAGAACAATTGAAGTGTGTGTAGTGCAGACAAAACAAACCCCTTTTAGTCCTTCAGCAGAGACAGTGAAAGCTTCCTTCTGTGTTTTCATATCGAACTGGACTATGGGTATGTGCTGCTTGGGGGGCGCCTGCATGACAGTGACCAAATAATCATCCTTTTTCATGGAATGCTTTCCGGGGAGACTTTTGATAAGGTGGCGGTACGAGTTCTTCTTTTTCTTCTCATCTAGGTCGGGTGGGAGCGGGAGATTTGACTGTGCAGTGGTGGGGGGTGGAGCGACGGAAGGATCAGGAGAGACGCGGACATGCTTTTCGTATGCGGCGTGCAAACGGAAGCGGGCGAGGAGATCTTGGGTGCTAGCGAGGAAGCTTTGAGGTTGAGCAGGAACTATTCGGGTGGAGAATTAAGCGAGTCTTGTACTGAGAAACGGTACATACCGATGGGAGGTAAGAAGATTATGGGGGCATCCTGTGTGATTGAAGACGGGCCCGCGACTGCATTGGCATGTTCATAAGAGGGATCCACGCCATCCATGGCGACAATACGGAGGAAGGTGACGAAATCAGAGACACCGACAAAGAAGTTGGAAATCGCTGCGACCCATAAAACCGAAGAGAAATAGCGGTAAAGACGGGTAGGGAAGGGTCGCGGTTGTCGTCGACGATGAGCTCGACGTGCTGGTCGTCGTCGCTGTCGGTGGCAGGGACAAGGGGATTCCGTGTTGGATTGACACGGCAATATCAGTACAAATTACTTAATGAAGATCACGTGGTTTGTCACTGCCACTGTCAAAACACGCCGCAGACTCGGAGTAAGACGAGCTTGGATAGCTCTACTCGTTTTTCTACTCGCTCGTTGGACTGCCCTACAGCTCATCCATCAAATCCTTACTGGCGCTCGGAGCGTGGGTGAAGTTCAAAAGCCTTGCGTGAACTCCCAGTTGACTCAAAGGTCAAGGTATCAGTTCGGTTACTGTACATGCCTGGCATGGGTCTCCGACAATGGATCAGGTAAAGTCATTGTGCCACTTCTCGAGACTACCTCAGCTCTGAAGCATTCTTCAAGATCACGTCTTCATAACGACGGCGACCCGGCCGGTCAACAGTCAGCTCAACCCGAGTTTACAGTACGTAGTCCCACATAGATTGATCCAGGTTGCTGCAACACTATCAGTTCTCCGCAGTGACAATCGGACTTCTCATCGGTTGTCTGCTATGCTTCACCAACCTTTATTTCGGTCTCCAAACGGGATGGATCAGCATGTGCGTCCTTCTCCAAAGTGACACGTTCAACACACAGATCCTCAACAAGACGAATAAAGGATGTCATTACAATCAGCCCTCATCGGCTTTTTGGTCTCCAAGATGCTTCCAGTTCCACTCTCTCCTCAAGAAATTATCGTGGTGCAGACGACCGCTGTCGCCACCGGAACTGTGAGTCTCCACCGTTCAAACGAATGACAAGCCTTACAGAAACTCGCACTAGATGCCATTGGCAGCTGGGTTTGTCGGTATACTTCCGGCTCTCAGTCTGCTGGATGAGGAACGAGATGGAAGTCCGCCGATCAACCTCTCCTGGGTCGCAGCTGTCGGTTGGTCGTGCTCAGTCGCATTCTTTGGGGTATTCATGTCACCTCCAATACGAAAACAAGTGGTGTGTATACCTTCTGTTGTGTGGTCGATGATGTTAACGCATTGCGCAGATCATTGAGGAGCAACTTGCATTCCCTTCTGGAACTGCGACAGCACAATTAATTTCCGTTCTTCATCAGCTTCCGCCTCCTCAGACATCATTACGTCGCCGTTCTGGATACAGAGCACTTGATACGGAAGATATAACCAACCACACCGCCCTCACCGACGATGTCGATACAGTCGCGCAGGACACTGAGGATGTCGACGAACGCGAGCTCGTTCAACAAGAAGGCTGGATGGATCTGATTTCCAGTTTTGGGGCTTCTGGCGTCATGACGGTCAGCTCGCCAAGTATTTCCTTTGATGTCTCTCATTACTTTCAGCTCGCAGCATACTTCTTTCCAATCGTATTCTCAGTACCATTGTTTGGGAAATACCTTGCTCGCGAATGGTTATGGTCATTCACCCCTAGTCTGTCATATGTTGGCCAGGGTAAGGGTTCATTTTTGGATGTCAGGCGTTTCAAGTCCTCACTTTAGCTAGGTATTATCATGGGCTTCCCCACAACCTTGAGCATGAACTTGGTAACATGTCTATCGAGAATTGGACCGAGTCGGAAATCTGACTAGTTATGTAGGGAATGCTTGTTGGTTGGGGGATTCTATCACCACTCTCCAAGCACGCGGGGTGGGCACCGGGACCAGTCGGTGACATGTCTACGGGTGCCAGAGGGTGGATCCTCTGGGTTTCTCTTGCAATCATGTGTGCGGATTCCTTCGTCTCTCTCTTCCCAGTCGTCCAATCGGTTATCGCCAAGGTGGTATTCTCCAATCCAAAGGTCGGAAATGCACCACAAGAAGAAGATCATGACGTCGAGACGCCGGACAGGCTTGTCCCAACTCGATGGGTTTTGAGCGGCCTGGTGACGAGTGTGATAGCAGGGACTTTGCTGGTCTGGGTGGTTTTTGGGGACGAAGGAATCAAGCCTTGGGCAACACTGATGGGGTTTGCTGTTGGTGGTTTGTTGAGTATCTTGGGGTATGTGTGCTGCATCCTGTAATGTTCTTCTCTGACCCTCGTTAGTGTTCGGGCATTGGGAGAGACTGATTTAAACCCCGTGAGCGGATTGGGTAAAATCTCACAACTTCTTTTCGCTTGGATTCAACCTGGAAACGTTGTGGCGAACATAATCGCAGGCGGAGTGGCCGAGGCAGGCGCACAACAGTGAGTCTCGCTTACTGCACGGACTACACCTATTTGACGCACTCATCTAGAGCTGGAGATCTCATGCAGGACCTGAAGACTGGACATCTCGTTCATGCCTCGCCAAGAGCTCAGTTCTATGGTCAACTGATTGGGTCATCGTTGTCCATTATAGTGTCCGCGTCCGCCTATACCCTTTACCAGAGAGCTTATACTATACCTGGCCCTTCCTTCCCCGCCCCGACTGCATACGTGTGGCTCGGCCTTGCGCGTTTGCTTCGTAAGTCTTGGAGGAGTCATCCGCGGTTTGCACTGCTACTGACATGAGAGGTAATAGGTAACGGGAAACTACCAGAAAACGCCAGCTCATTCATGTTACTATTTGCTCTACTGTTTTCTGTCGTCGCGGGCATTAAGCTCATGGCTGTCCAGCGTGGCCTGCCATATGCGAGGTGGATCCCGTCCGGCGTCGCGTTTGCAATCGGGTTCTTGAACACACCGTCCTTCTCACTGGCACGCTTCGTCGGCGGATTGGTAGAGTACTGGTACCATCAAAGGGTTGCAAAGACTGGTGGAGCAGATATCCGTTTGATTGTAATTGCCAGTGGATTCGTGCTGGGAGAGGGAGTTGTTAGTATTGTTGCGCTCGTCCTACAAACATGCGGGGTCGGCGTCGCTAGTTGTTGGGGTTGTAGCGGGGGGATCTGTCCTGCATGTTAGGTGGCGGTATCTAATCGTTTGCGAACAAGGCGTGTGTAATTAACGGCAAATATTTCACTCATCACCTTCATTTGCTGTTTCATAACCCATCGGTCAATGCCTGCTTAACATGTCTCGGATAGCTCTCGAGAACATCCCAGCAATCACTTTCTACAAAGATTCCCTTACGACTGCTAGGAGGACCACCCCAATTGCTCAGTTGGTATGCCTTGGGAAACCTTGCGCCACGTACCAGCCTGAGGTTGTGCGTTGTAGGAATATTGGTGGTTCAGGCGTCAGTGTCGACTGGAAGGCAAGTGACAGGACCCAGCCGCTCTTATATACGACCTGAGGTGCCATGACCATGACAGTGTGAGGCGGACCTGCCTTCCTCTCTGCGGTTCGGCAAGGTAGAGGTCTCGTGTGAGGGTTGGAACGGTCCAGGTGATCCGTATGTAATGAAGGGTGAGTCGTCGCAGCGCTCCCGAAGGTCATTCTGTGACGTTTACTGATTGGCATGCAACAGGGTCCTGCTCCCTCGAGTACCATCTCGTACAGCTCCCTCAATCGCTCAGGGACGACACTCTAGATTGGCCATCGTTTGGCGTATCGAATTTTCTCAGCAGTATGTCCCTAGAGCATATCTATTCACCCAGGCATCGGAGACTCACTATGAAGCGGCTCCAGACTTGGACATGTCCGGTATCCTCTTTATGCTCGTCTGGTTTGCCGTCCTCGCCGTCGTCCTGTATAATTTTGTTTATTCTTGCTTTCGCCGGAGCTATCCCCCTACAGGGAACACTCAACGGGTCCCTCCCCCCACCTACCCAGGTCCTGACAACGGCAGGCGACCCGGATTTGGGTACTTCCCGAGTGACTTTCCGGGCCCTCCCCCGCCTTATACGAAGGACCCTTCTGCCGCCGAGGGTTGGCGTCCTGGATTCTGGACTGGTGCTGCTCTCGGCGCGTTAGGAGGCGGTTTACTCAATCGAAGCCAGTCGGCCCCACGCGCGTACGATTGGGAACGCTCAGAGCCCCGTTTCAGGACCGCGCGGCGTCGAGCAAGCTTTTATGGTGATGGTGACAGAAGGGAGGGGCCTTCTAACATGGGGTCTCTCAGACCGAGTACCGGTTACGGAGGATCTAGTTCTCGATGAAGAGCAGAGCTGGGTGGGATGTACATAAAAACTATGTATCCGTTGCCTCTCACGTCGTGTAACGATATCGTGGATGGTATCGGGGTAGATCACTTGTTGCATACACCGTCATGCAGGGCGCAGAAAATTCGACAATCACCTCCCAATCAGTAAAATTGGGATAAGTTAGAACCGTATAAGAGAGTAAATTAGTGAATATGGATATGCGTACTATCCTCCCCTCTATGTCACCACATGTGTCGTATTGTAAATCAAGTACATCTGTCGGCGCTCATGCATGCCCAGAAGCACCGGCCTCTGTTCTTGTGCTAGGCATACTCGGGCCATATCTCGTGGCACCATAATATGAAGTGCCCGCGGAACCACCCCGGAGGTCCTTGCTCGCTCTCGAGCGGCCCCTAGTCTCTTCAGCCCGATGCCTGGACACCGCGCCGGGTTTCTTCTTCTTGCGGATAGATAAGCTAACATCCGGTCGGACAAACAGGGTGAGGACAATAGCCACTATGACGAGGACACCAGCCATCGCAAAAATCGCTTTTGGGAACGAGGCGACGGTGTCACTGTATATCACCCCGAATACGATTGACTGATGGAATATATAAGTAATTAAAGACCGAGGTCCTTCCTGAGCGAGGGTTAGAGAAAGACGTACCCCGAGGGTCTGGCTAACCGCTTGAAGAACGGCAATCGCACCGAATAATTTACCTGACTCAGGTGCTGGGTCTTGCTCCGCGGGGACACACTCTGTACCGCCTTGCAATCGTGCAATTTCCTCTTTCTCTGCCAACTTGCGACCTTGTACAGTGCATAGAGCGAGGCTTTGAGCAGCGGGGATGACCCCAGCACCAGCGCTTGCCAACGAGGTAGCCCCAACAAACATACATTGCGACCACCATGTGGACGCAGCGTCATTGGAGGGAAGCGGACAGAAGACGACGAGTGCGTGAGAGCAAAACTCAACGAACATCGACCATCGTACGACGAGAAGGTCAAAGCGGATTTCGGAAAAGAGGCGGCCTTTCGCGGGTTTGGGTTTTGCTTTGAGGCCGTCGTTGGGCTGCGCCGAAACTGCTGACGACACTGTCGCCCGAACAGGTTTGAAGGTAGCCAGAAGGACTGCGGATTCTGTCAGCATAATCTAATGGAGTTGTCCAGCGACTCACATGGCAGGGGGACGAGAAGATAGAAAGCGCGGTCAGCGCCCATGAATGCAATATAGTAACTCAACTGTTCCGCGGCCCACTCGTAGACATGCTCAGCGTAGAGATACTTGACTTGGAAGAGACCGGAAGAAAGCATGTAAACAAAGAGAGACAACGCAATGAATGTCAGGTTCCAGTCCTTGTGGGTAGGTGGCTGCTTCGGCATTCCAGCTAAGCGGGCCACTGGAACATCAGTTGGCAAGAATTCGGCAAGAGGGGAAATGAAACTCTTGAGAACGCGAATGACCGTCCAAGTATGGTTATCTCTCTCTGCGGTAAGAATCAATCAGATACATCTTGAGATAAGAAACACAAGTAGCTTACTGCCGGTTTCAATTTCATCACCTTCTATCGCGCGATTCTTTCCTTTCCTGTTCATGGCCCGACGGGATGCAGGAAGGGACTCTGGGAATACAAAAACCACGAGCAGAAGATTTAAGAAAGAGCCACAGATGGCAACCCAAAAGACTGAATTGACACTTTGCAATGGGTGATCAACTGGGTCCCGACATTAGTTAGATATGATCACGGAGCCAGCATAAACTGTACCTTGTCCGACTTTCAAAAACGGTATCGGGTTTCTGATGAGCCAAGCACCTATTATTGGCCCGAATGCTAATCCCATGAAAAGCACACCAGTGAAACGTGCAAATATAGTCGCACGGGAACCAGGTGATGTGCAATCGGCAATGTAAGCTGTACTGGCACCCGTAAGTGATGACCATCCACCCAGTATGCCCTCGATAATTGGAGCCAGGATGAGAAGTTTATGGGAGTGGGCAGCGAGTGGGTTGCGCGGCGTGGAGACAAGGATGAAGATTAGATCCCTAAATAATATTGATCAGATGTGGATAACGCGCCATCACCGTCTCTCTGGAAAAAGCGTGCACGTACGTGAGGAATAAGCCAAGTGTGGATATCGCGAGGACACGAGTGCGACCATAACGTTCCCCAAAGTGACCCCACCAACCTGTGGTGAGTGCTGAAAGTACACCCATGGTGGTCGTCATGATAGTCTGAAGTTTGACGGCACCAGCCTGTACCACAGGATCTGAAACACATTTCCTTCCAGGAATGACACGAGGATCATCGCCTTCACTTACACCATCACCCTCGGACTCTGCCAAAGAGCGGGCGGGTGGTGGCATAGAAGGCAAGTATAAAGGAGTAGCGTCGACTTGAAGGTGAACAGAAGCAAGATTGCTTCGGGCACCGGGGGTAGAAGTGTGGTTCCAGTCCTCGTGAAACTGTCTACATGAGAGCTCAGTGAACACCTCTACGCGAGAGGCAAGCGTCATTCCGCGCTGGAGCAATGCACACGAGTTTGAGATGCAGCATTTCGGCGTAGGGTATTCAACCTACTGTAATGGAGGCTGTCAATGCAAACGGGACCAGCCTGGACACGGGTTAACCTGCGCAACGAGTTTGCGAAGAGGATAATACCATAATGGGCGGGCACGGTAGAATGGCTTCTTGGATTTAGGAGCGCCCACGAGAGGGTGCCGTTCCGATGGCGAGCCGGCTTGGGAAGCGAGAGGGAGATGCTCTATAGGGAAGCGGGAAGGAGACTGAAAGCTAACATTATCTGTGGATATGATGGGGTCCGTAATAATCCTGTCCAGCGGCATGGCGGTGGACATCTCGGAGTAGCTACAAACCTGAAGGCATTACGCAGACTCTCGGAGGTTCCGCGACTTTATAAAGAGTGACACATGCGATACACACGACTCACTGGCGTTATCACAGTTACGTACCTCGTTTTTTTCGCATGGATCACAGCCACGGCAATCTTTGTGTCCACGAGGCCATTATAACGACATGCCCAGAGGATAAGGCGACGCACCACGGTCCGGGAAAAACACACACACGAGTGTCTCCATAACGGGGTAACACTGACCATGTTACTTCGACACTGTCGCCTGTCTTTGGAATCTACAGAGATCGTCCTGGCCGAGGGATCATGATGGACGCATCCAATGTCTCGGAGCATATGTGACGAAACAAGATGACTTGGCTTCGTTAATGCCATCGGATATATAAGCACCGGAGGAGACTAGAACTTAACCGTCTAACTGCCTCGTAACTAATTACATACACTCTTCGGTGCCCTTCGCTTAGAGACCGACTATTTTGTCCAATCGAAAAAAAATGATCCTAACTTTAATCCTACCGTGACGAGCAACTTCTACACAATATGATGAATAAAAAAAAATTGAGTTAATAATGAAGCCTGAGCCCCTTGAAGGTCCATTGAAATTTTTCTTGGGACAGGTGAGAGATACCTTTGGAACAATTGTGATTACGCACATTCGAGACGCTAAAGTGACCTTGAACATGTCCACAGTGGCATCAGTGCTGCTCCAAACCATTCGACGGTAAAAACATCGGATGTACAGGTGGACGGAAACACATCATGTGTCTTAGGACACAGTTTCGGGTCAAGAAGTTCAGTTCTACTCAGTACAAATCTTACAGACGTATGAGTCGTAATGATTAGTAATCAGGCGACCACCGCAACAGGAGTCATGCTGGATTTCAATCGATCAATACGTCCACCGTAGTACAGTGAACACCAGACACGCCTGCTCCGTGACTTTACAACCGCCCACGATGACACACACAGTTAGAGAAGAAATTCTAAGACTGATCCCCGATCCTGGGCAATCCACAATGTAAGCACGCTTCTGCGACCCATCGGTTCCCTCTCATCCATCCGCTAGATCACCGAAAGAAGGGGAAACAAATATTTTGATCACCTCTGCTTTGCCTTACTGTAATAATGTACCCCATCTAGGTATGTCTTTCTGGTCGTGTGATCAACCTCTCTGATATTTTTCACAGGAAATATCATCGGAAGCGTTCTCAGCGCTGACGTCTTCAGTAGGTAGGTATACAACCCAGTAGATTTCGAATTCGTGGGCCTGACGAACCGTCGTTACAACAGATATAGCCGTGAGTGCGCATTACTTCGTGTCTTCCTTCATGCCGCACCTCGATCACAGGGACTCGCAATCGCCGAACTCTTTATATCTGTGGAACAGATGAATATGGAACAGCAACCGAAACAGCAGCACTAAAGGAAGGCGTCACACCTAGACAACTCTGCGATAAATATCATGCGCTACACAAAGAGACCTATGAGTGGTTTGACATCGGGCAAGTCGTAGCCTCGGTTTCTTCATTCTCGTTCGCTAAACGACTCTGAACAGGTTTGACCTCTTTGGACGCACTTCCACCCCTCAGCATACTGAGTAATTCCTTTCCCACTCCCTACCTTCGCTCCTCTATTCGCATCAACTAACCTGTCCGTTTCAGGATATGCCAATCAATATACCTCAATCTCGGGAAGCATGATTATCTCGAAAAGCAAGTAAGAGATCAGACTTACTGTGAAGGGTGTCAGAAGTAAGTGGAGTTATGTGTCTCGTTATCCTGTATCAACCGAGACCTAGATTCTTGGCCGATCGATATGTCGAAGGCATATGTCCACATTGCAATTTCCCCGTAAGCAGACCTATATGTCCGTTGGAGATCACCTTGATCAAGTGTTGTAGGATGCTCGAGGAGACCAATGCGATGGTTGCGCGCGCACCCTCGATGCTATAGACCTTCTTGAACCCCGATGCCTCATAGACAAAACCCATAAAGTTGTCGCCCGCTCCTCCTCTCATATGTATTTCAGACTCGACAAAGCACAACCTCAACTAGAAGAATGGATCAAAACGTCGTACAAGAATGGCAAATGGTCACCTAATGCGACGATCAACACAGAAGGAGAGATTGTTGACGCACGGTTGAAGAGTGGCTTGCGTCCTACACCCGTTACTCGGGACCTAACCTGGGGTGTTCATATCCCACCACTTGGTAGAGAGGATGACAAAGAGATGGATGCCAAGGTTCTTTGTAAGTGCTATAGCTTCCCAGTGCATTCGACACGTTGACAGTTCTTCTAGACGTATGGGTTCGTACAATGGCCAAAACCGACTCTCACACTAGCAGCTGACTGTTGTTCTGATAGTTCGACGCCGTTATCGGTTACCCAAGCATTACCGCCAACTATACCATTGATTGGCAGCGGTGGTGGCTCAACCCTGATAATGTCAAGTTATACCAGTTCATGGGCAAGGACAACGTTTATTTCCATACTGTCTATTTCCCTGCCATGCTTCTCGCTGATGGCAGAAAATGGACAACGCTTCATCATATATCAACGACAGGTGAGATCCTCTATCTTGATACTGAGTGACCAACGAAGACCGTCATAGAATACCTCAATTACGAGGGTGGAAAATTCTCAAAGAGCAAGGGTCGTGGAGTGTTTGGACCCGCGGCTAAGGAGACTGGCATTCCAGCATCAGTTTGGCGGTATTACCTGCTCGCTACCCGACCTGAAACTGCAGACGCGATGTTTAGTTGGGCGGACTGCGTAAGTTGTAATCTCTTGTTGAGCGATATTCACCGCTCACCGTTCGTCCCAGATCACAGCTAATAACAATGTTTTACTCAAGAAGTGAATTTCCCTTCATCTTTTGATGTACAACCTTACTAACGCACCAATAGCTTTGGAAACTTTGTTAACCGCGCCTTGAAATTTGTGGCATCGCAGTACGACAGCATCATCCCTGAGAGTGGCGATGCCGCTGGAGCACTGTCTCCCAATGATGCCCTTGATGGCGAGTTCATCTCTGAAGTCAACAATCTCCTCAAAGACTACATAGACGCGATGGAGAGTGTGAAGATTCGCCTTGGCCTGCAGACTGTCATGCTCATCTCTAATCGTGGTAATGGATACCTCCAAGCTTCCGGGCTCAACAAGGCATTGATGACGGAAAACCCCAAGCGCTGCGCTCAGGTCGTCTCGCGTGCAGTGAACCTGATCTATGTGTTATCCGTGTTGGTCTATCCATTCATGCCTACGACGTCGGAGGCTATTTTACAGCAACTCAACGTACCGGCGCGGACTGTCCCCGAAGTGCTTTCCACGGATATCTTGGGGGGCCATCGGATTGGGAAGCCGGATCATCTGTTTAAAAATATTGACGAGAAGATGGAGGAAGTATGGAAGGCCAGATTTAGTGGAAATGAAGGACAGAAGGTGGAAGCCCCTGTGTCGAAACGCAAGGTCAAGAAGGTTGCCAACCCCGGCGGAAAAACGGACACTGCGATGGATGGGCCAAAGTCGCCAGAGGCAATTACGCTAGAAGCCAAGATCCTTGAGCAAGGTAACCACGTCCGCGCACTGAAGGAGAACAAGGCGGAGAGGGATGTCATTGACGCTGCCGTTTTGGAGCTGAAGAGGTCAAAGGCTGAGCTGGCAAATCTATAAAACGCCTAGGGATCGCATGCAACTAGACCCTTGTTTGTGTGCGGAAATCGTTTTCGTGATGTTTGTATGTGGTCCAGTTGCTTCATGCTTCACAGCGGGACGACGAGAGTTGTCAAGACTTCATAAATACATCAACCGTGCGAAGTTGCGGGGATGTAAGTACATAATGAGACCTGAGAAAAACATACTCGAAATGTTAGATAGACTAGAACACACCGGTATAGTATACGATCGGTCCATCGGCAGCATTGATGACAAAGTACGCAACCGGGATTGCAGGATGGCTTGTCAGCTTGTGGGATCGGAAGGCTCCAGGAACATGGGTCATGAGGTACCCACAACTCAACATTATCACAGGAAGGGTCTTGAAACTTGAATGCCCGAGATGGAGTGGCAAGGATAGTATGTAACCCAATCTGAATCTCGTTCGCAGCACTGCGCGCATCAGAAGATGCTAGTCTGTACCCAAGGTTGGGGCTTGGAGATGGGTCAAAACGAAATCCCATTGCCGAACCCATCGTGTGGGGCGCGCGATGAACTTATACAGATCTAGACTAGTCTTGATCATGTGGGCGTTTGAACGTACCTCGAGGCTCATATGTAAGCCCCAGTTGCGGCGTACAATTCGCTGGCCGAGCTACCGCCGTTCCTGTTCCTGCCTCAGACACACGCGACTCATAATCATGGCATAGCACCTAGTCAACATGATATATTCATCTGTAGATCGCCCGTTTAGACTCTGAAAGTTGTAGGGTACATGTATCAGAATTGTTGGCTCGTAGGTCGATTGCCCGAAGAGAGAATTGAGTCCAAACTGACACTGGCAGGCACGAAAGAAGCATGCTAGACGTTGATGATAATTGGGGCCTGAATGCCGCCAACGACAGAGTAAGGAATGCCATTGGTACCGTCGACTGGGTAGGTGGTATCCAATATCACTGCATAACTTGTGTTTGCAAAGTAAAACGCATCAGGGACCTGCGAAAAGGCAAGAGTCAGAGAACGTGCCGATCCCCTCCTAGAAAAGAATGAACCTGGACAGTGAACGAATCACAGGTGCTTCCAGGCGAGAGGGTACGACGAGCCAAGAGGATGGGAGGCTTGTAACCGCTGTTGACAGGGGCCTCGATATAGTAGTCGGTGTATTCAGGGATGATACCAAAGTAGTTGATGGCGCAATTGAAGTCAGCATTCACCGTCAAGTTCTGGTTGGTTGTATAACAATTAGCTAAGTTTCGTACTAGGAGCCAGAAGGTTTCACTTACATCGCCAGCTGCGACGGTGGTCGGGGAGACAATCAACACGCCAAACCGGACAGCTTCGGGACAGATAAGACGTGGTTGGGGTGCTGCGCCAACTAGGAAAGCAGCGGAGGCAATGATGGCGGCGAGAGTGAGTTGCATGTCGAAATTGATAAAAAGGATGGGTTGTTCGTCTCTGAATGTAAGAAGCACGGGAGAACATGCTAAGCCTTCCGGGTATTTAAGGGCCCTGCATATCATGGACGGAATCTGGTACTGAAATGCTGACAACGACCCAAATTTTGGTGGACAGCATCACTGGTGGAGAACGATGGCCGCACTGTGAATACCTACAAAGCTACCAGAATCCCACCTTTTGGCTTGATTTATTTCTGCGTGGAAGCGTAGGCGGGGACTTGTGATCCCCGAATGGTTGGAAGGGGTGCCAAGCTACGCGAGCTGCACATCTGAACGTCCCGGTACGGGGGAAACCCGACCAAGCTCAGATCTAGCGGTAAGAACTCAAATATTGGCACGATCGGCATACCTGCACCTGCGTGTTTTCCTCGGACGGCACTGACCATGTTCAAGTGATTTCTGTGCACCCGCAATTGGGGGCTAGATATGTTTAACGGGCCCGTACGTTGTGTAAGTAAGGTTCCGAAATGCACTGCCCGGTGCGCGTGAGGCACAATTTTAGAGTAGGGCTGAGCACAGCTAACACCGTGGGTAACGGGTGTAGGGGTACGGCGGGTACGGGTACGGGTACGGTGTAGGAAATGAGGACTGGGGCAACACCGTACCCGTAGTACCCGCGGTGTACGGGTGTGGCCACGGGTTTCAATTCACTTGTGACTGCCACCTGTTGCATATCATCTCCTGAAGTTGTCGATGGCCACCTGCATTCCCCATAAAACCACCACTGATGCCACTGCAACCAGCGAGATAGTATGGGTGTTATATCTGTATTTCTGTCAATTACATCCTGACGAGCACACCGTGGCAGCGCGCTGAAGACACGGCAGATGATCTTGGTGACTTCTCGATGGGGCTCGCATCGTCATCAGATGAACTTCAAGAGTATCTACGACGGCCAGTTGAGAAGCTCTGAAGTGGTGGGTCAATAATCAAGACACTTGATCCGACTCTACATCGTATGGCACTTGACTACCTTGGTGTACCTGGTACGTCCTGCCATCATGACCACAATTACTAATTCTCACTTTTGATGGTGCATGGTAGCAACTTCAAATTCTGTCGAACGTGTATTCCCTCAAGGCAGACAGCTCCTTCACTATACAAGAAATTCTCTGTCTCCATCATCAACCCGAGCATTCCTGTGCTTGGGCTCGTGGATACACTGTGAACTGATTCGTTTTGACGACCTAGTGAAGATTGTGAAGTCCTCAAAGAAGAGAGGGTGGGTGGAAGCTGACGAGGAGAGAGTAGAATTGTAGTTAGGTCTGTCCTACCAGGCTTGTTTTGAACAACAACCCGGGGGTAGATACATCACCGCGGGTCTGTACGGGTACGGTGTTGGTTTTCTGACCCGTGGGTCCACCCGTGCTCAGCCCTAGATCAAGCTCAGTAGTTTATGTAAACGGTCAAGGTGCACAAAGCACTAGACCGGACTACTCTAGACAAACAACGATGTTGCAGTTGCAGAACGATACCAATGAATTTGTGGTAGGCAATATGATCTTACAGGCTGCTCATCCGTTTGCTGTCTATTGATGCCTAATAGTTCAAGAGGAGACGAAGGAGGCTACAGATCAACGTTCAAGACGCGGGAACCGTCGTATCCCTCGACCAAGCGAGTGATGTCGGACTGCATTCGGGATTGATACCGGAGATTGCTGTGCTTCCGGAACCAGCGACGTCCTCCCCTGCGTTCCCAGAGTTTCCAGAACCTCCAAGTCTGGGAGCGTCATCGGAAAACATCATCACTGTCGAGAGGTTTCTTCGTGGTTCAGTTCAAACGGTTCCGAAAACCAAGCGAGTGGTCCCCGATTATATTGCTCCAAGGAGGCCCCGCGCATATATTCGCCAACGACCAGCGGATCGACGAACAATGTCCGCTCGAAAAGTCAAAGTGCCCAAGCGACGCAAGGGGTCCTCCCGAATCGCGAAAACCTTGTTTCGCGCCACTGTTTTAACCGATGGCGATGCTCTCGATACCTTGGTGGATGGCGCCGGAATCTCTCTCACACGGCGTCCTTTGAAATTTGTGCCTTTCGACAAGTTCGCGATTCCGTTTAGACTCGGCCAGACTAATTCAGTCGAGCCCTCTGATTCCGATCCCAGGGAAGAGAGACGACGCCTTGGTGATACCTCGGATCTCAAAGCACATCGCGACCATCTTTCAAGTTCCCACCCACGCATACGTTTGGACTTGGTCCCGGTGGGAGAAGCAGAAGCTGCATACTCTGACATGTTTCCGTAAGTTGCCATGGGTGCTAGGTGTTTGTTGCCTTCGTTTTATGAGCCGTGTTCGTCTCCGCAGCTCACGGCACGCGTTATTGAAGCACCTATAGTTGCTCGTCACATGTCGATATACCGGTTGTTGTGTCGCACAGATTGTACAACCTCTGGCACTCGATGACTCTGGGTGGTCAAGCCTTCCGTTGGCTCCTCGGCAGTAGTTTACCATTCTTGAGTCGTACTTGGAACCTTGGTGGTCAATTAGCTTATGTAATATGCCTTTGCGATGTTGTACAGCCTCCTTCACTTTGACTTGCTCATCATAATACCCCAGCTTCGCACTACCATTCTAAACTATGCAAGCCTATCTCGCGGAAAAATACATGTCAGGGCCTAAAGCTGAGGCCATACTGGCCCGAGCTGCTCCTAAGAAGACGAAACGCAAGGTCGCAAGCGAGGCAACCAGTGGTCCGTCTATACTTGTTGACGAGGATGGGGGCTTTGGCGACGAGGTCTCACGACAGAAACAACAAGAAGAAACGGATGTGAAAGAAGCTGCAGTCGCGAGCGACCGAAGTTTCAAGAAACGAAGAACGGACGAGCATTCGGGGTGGATTACGGTACAAGAGAGCGTGAAGAGGGAGGAGAGTCCGGTCGTACCGCCTGATGAACAACCAACCGTCGTGGAGGATGTACGACCCTTCAAGGGTGGGCTGATTCGCTCCGAGGATCTACAAAAGGTAAAGACCGTTTGGATGCATGTATAAGATGGCACCTGACCTCTACGTTGTAGCAAACAAAGACCCACGTCAGACAGGACGAGATGACGACAGAGGAGATGGAAGCCGCGCAGGAGACCGTATACCGTGATGCATCTGGTCGCAAGATCGACATGAAACTGGCTCGAGCCGAAGCTGCTCGGAAGAAGAGGGAAAGGGAGGAAAAGGAAGCGCGGAAGATGGAGTGGGGCAAGGGACTCGTCCAGCGAGAAGAGCAAGAGAAACGCAGAATTCAATTGGAGAAGAACAAGTCCTTGCCATTCTCTCGGCAAGCGGATGACAGGGAACTCAACGAAGAACTCATGGCACGAGACAGATGGAATGATCCCGCCACTGCTTTCCTGACGGTTAGCCCATCTGTCAAAGATGTTTATCCTCGGTTCCCTGATTATTCCATTCGCAGAAAAAAGCATCCAAGATTGCCAAAAAGCCGGAGTATCGCGGTCCTCCACCACCTCCCAATCGTTTCGGCATAAAACCGGGTTACAGATGGGATGGCGTAGGTAAAGTCAAGTTTTCAAGGCTTTAATGAATAAGCTGATACATTTCCCAGACCGAGGTAATGGCTTCGAGAAGAAGTGGTTCCAACGTATCAACGAGAGACAACGGACAGCAACAGCGAGTTATGCGTGGAGTGTGGATGACATGTAATACATATTTTACTACTATCTTGTACGAGATAACCATTATCGTGATTTTCCATCGATCCATGGCATTCGCGAATGTCCTACCTGAGGGTCCGAAGGCAAGGAGGCTTTCGATACCGTGGTCATGTACTTTCATCTACCGATACCGACACACTTTCTTAACAAAGGGGATCACAAAATAAGCATAGATCATCCATTGGTGATAATCTCCAGTGACTGGCATACACAAGCGTCGGCCGCAGGTTCAATGCGGACTGTAGCAAAACACGTTTCTCTGAGTAGTACGAGGTGGGTATCGAGGTAAGCAACTGCAACAGGAGGCAATTTATCAGAAAGAGGAGATCGAAGTTTCTAATATTCAGAGATATCGGTGATTTCTGTAATTTCTTCGTGTGGTGAATGATCTGTTGATTTGAGATACGATGCATTCTCAAAGTCATCGCTAGATTTAATGTCACTTTCAGAGACGACGGTGGGCTCGACACGACGGGGCTCGGCCTGTTTGGGTAACCGAGGTCGGGGCTCGACACGGACCGTACGCATGTTGGGATAGCTCAAGGTAAGATGTCGATTGTCCATTACGGCGCGTATCTCCTCGAACTAAGAAACACAGCGATCAGCCTCATGAGATGAGGAAAGCAGGAGCTCACTCACTTTCGTCCCTTCTGGAAGAGGTATCGTCCGTGTATACTTCTTCTCCTCTCGCTCTCTAACGAGTCGTCCATCTTCCTCCTTCTCAGAGATCTTGACTGTCTGCCACGTAACAACGAGGTGATTGTAACGGAAGCTAACATGCGCTTGTTCCTTCTTTATGCCGGGTAAGTCAAAAGTTGCGGTAATCTGTACGGTGATAAGAAGGGGATATCACGGGGACGTGATACAAATAATCCATACTGTACGACCCGAACGGGACTCGCGAAATGAAACACAATCCCTGCAACATGTTCCGAAAGATCAGGGTAACGGATGTATGAAGTGATACAGTGGCGTACGTGGATTTCTTCCGCTTCACTTTAGGAGGGGTTGCCTTCCTAGGCGTGGTAACATGTTGTTCCGGAGTGGAACGCGACACACCGCTCGGTCCAGGCTGGGGCGACTCCAAAGATTTCACCTTGAGAGGAAGCTTGGCTTCCGCGACATGTTTCCTCTCCCGCAACGTGTTCCATAGTTCATCGAGCGACATATATTCTTGTTCTCGTGGACCTTGTCTTATGGTCGATTTCGACGTCTGTTGACGCCCACCGCCGCGCTCGGCGCCTTGTCGGAGGGAGGAGGGTACAATCGTCGTAGATGAAAGTCGAGAGCGATGGGGAGGACGAGAGGGTCCCACTGCGAGTTCACAACCGTCGTGGTCATCCCAGCAAGTGAACGTGCCGATAGCAGTGGACGACATGGAATGAGCTAGGGAGACGCCCGCCGCCCAAATTGCCTTGTGGGGTTGCAGTGGAAGAGAGAGTAACTAGAGAAAAGGCAAGGGACGAAATTAGCACTGACTGGATTATCAAGACAAGCCTGAGCGTAGCATGGCATGAAACACGAGGCTGCCAAAAGCAGCGGCCATCAACGCCAGTTACTTTATCAGAGAACGACGGTGCTCGCCACTTACTCTCTATGCTGCTCATAAGCGTGTCCCCTACGACAACACCAGCCTTGACCACGAGTGGGACACGCGCACCCACGCCGTGAGGTTCGTCGAAAGCCAGAGTGACCGATTACGCCACGGATAAAAATGAATGGGGCCTTGAGGTCTCCTCGTGGTGGCCACTCGAAGAACCACCATCCCTTTCCCTATGCCACGCTGCCGCAGACTGGTCTCTCCATTTCCAACTACTTGGACACGATTTGATTGCCGTGGACAAGGACAAACGTGTTGTTTTCAGTTGGCAAAAGTCACCTCCGCATGAAAATAATGGCGATCTCTCTCCAAAATACTCTCGAGGCTTCAGGTAAGGTTCAAGATTCGATCCAGGGGAGGCTTCCAGCCGCAGTCACAGTGCATGTAAGCTCCTCGGAGTTGAGGAAATTTTCTACTATCTGATTCACACTTTTCTCTCTTACATTCGTTCTGATCGAATCGCGTGCACACTCAGATACATGGTTAGAAGTCTGTCTTCACGATAGGATCGATTCAGATACTCGGTGCCTGTTTTTCTGAAGGATGCTCGATCGTTACACCATCAAGATGTTAACATACAATACACACGAGTCACCAACTCGGCTTAGGCCACCATCAGTTCATCACTTCCATGTTTCCTCTGAACCAAAACGGATGGGCTTTCATGTGCGAGATTCGCCATGGGTTTGAACCTGGGTCCATGTCAGTCTGCCGTATCAAGTCCAAGGTATAATAGCTCTGGAAGAAGATATTAGCACCCCAACGTATCAGGTGTGAAGTGTTCTTACCCCATGCTGAACTGTTGTTTCTCCCCGTGCACGGTCACGTCGAAAGGTGACCAACGCATTTGCGGACGCAGTCGCACTGTTCGGCATAGCGATGTTCCAAGTCGGCGCAGGTTGTGGAAGGTTGACCAGAATACAACTGTCGACAGTAGCTTTGCATCAGTCGGACGACGGAGGATGGGGATGGTAAATGGACGCACGTCATGACGTGTTGTACTGCCGTGAATCGTTCGAAATACGTTGCCCAAGACTCCGCCTCTTCTTTGCCTGGCCTGCCTTGAGTAAAACTCGTGTCATCCCTGTAAGCGGCGCCGACGTAGACTGTGAGTCTTACCCTGAGGTTCTTCGTTCGTGATGAGCGAGTTGTTTATCATGACCTCCGAGGAGGCAAAGACTTCATCTCCAAGGCGCTCGAAATCTCTGCAGTCAGAATACGCCGACTGTTCAACAGAACGCAATATCTGTCATGAGAATATGCCGAGAGAAAGGGTAGAGCGACTCGCTCACCAACCGCGTGATAGTATCGTGTATGTTGATACGGTCGAGCAGGTATTGAGATAGGCTGTATGCAATGAGAGGTTCGTCCAGGGATGAGTCCGTTATGGATGACCGCGGCGAGAGCTTGGACATATGGTAGGATAGGAAGAAAGAGGTAGAGAAGCCAGGATTATATCCTCGAGGGGCGGATTCAACCGGGATACTCGACGTGCCTGGGTGATCGGGATCCCAAGTTCGTGCATGGCGGTAGAGTGTTTGAGGTTCTTCCGCGCATACACATGGACGAAGGCGTGTCGTGAAGAGTAAAAACGACCCCCGTCAACATGACCATTGACCAAAGGTGCGTCACCCGACACGGTCTCGCGCAGCCGGATACGTCAAACGGACGAGGTAGCGCGATTCGCGAATGGTCGCCGACTCAACCCAAGGAAACCATGAACTCACGACGAGATTATTTACATCTTCGAAAGCAGGCCAGGGTGCACCCCGCGCGCGCAGTGGGAAGCTCAAAGCTCCCCCGAACACCTGACGAATCGGACGTTTTTAGTTAGTGTTGTACTCACTGGCACTAGTCAGAAATTGATCGTGAAAGCAGAAACACGACAACGATTTTAATCTGTGATCCGCCCGAGCGTGCCCCATGACGACGAAAGCCAGACACCGACTCTGGACATTTCTCAGCGGGCATGAAGCCCGCTCTCGGTCGGTCACTTGACGCTGGTTCGAAAAAGTCGCGGACAGCTGAGTTTCCCTATCACGTTGATCCGATTTCAGCGCCTTTCCACACGGACTCCCTCTGGCCACCGATGCTGGCTCACCGGACGATGAAAACAAATTTGCAGCACTGACAAAAATAGTTACATAAGATCGTTAGGGTACATTCGATGCTGATATCGTTCAATCGTCAGAGTTGTGCACAATTGTCTGACATCAGGGAAACCAAAGGAAAACCAAACCGTGGAATCCTCTTTGTACTAGTCTTCTTGACTAGACTTTTCCAAAGCCTCGGAGGACTTCACTTGGCTGTATGCTGAGAGACTAATACGGTTGGCAATTTCGTTTTGGCGTTGTTGATCTGCAACGGCTAGACCCTCGCGGTCACCAAAGACTTCGTCCCTCTCTTCCAGGGTGAGACCTTTCGTCTTGGGGACCTGAGAACGGACCACAAATCAGGAGACCTAGTACTGTCATCAAATCACCAATCCCAGTAACAAATATTCCCGCAGAGGTGTATATCAATAAACTGGTAACAGAAAATAGGAAGGCACAAACCTCGAAAATCGATGAGGGCTGAAACGTTACAGTCTGGACAATCACTCCGATGCAGAAAAATAACCACGTCTACAGACCGCGTCAGTGTCCTTCCAAGAACGAAGGTCTGTAAGATGCACCAAGGACATGTATGTATTTGCGCGATGACGTGCCAGTACAGAGCACACCAAACCAGGCACCCAGTTCAAGTATAGAAACCATCCAACCCTCTTCGCCGGTGTTGTGAACTGCAGAAGCCATCCTCGAGTCAGAAGAAGACATGCTAAGCACCCCAGAGAAGACACACTGGGTGAGAAGGGTATACTGATCCGTAAAATGATATAGCGTGCAATGCGTTCAAAATTTCACGAGTACCTATGTCAATCAGGCTTCAAGGGAATTACCATATAGCCTGTGGTTTGAAGGGGTTGAGAATAATAAGGTGATAGCCCTCACAGCCTCCCTCCCAAGGACGCGAACACTGCAATGGCGAAAACTCGGCCGTTGTGGACGTCTTTCAGCGTGTAGTTTAGAAAACGAAGAGGATAAACAATGAATAAAACTTACCCATCCCGACTGCCCTTGAAGAGCTTTGCAGCGGTCCGAAGTAAATTGATCATCACCAGAAGCCGTGCCACCACCTAGTTTTGTTAGCCTCCGCCGCGGTTCGCTAATAGCACCTGGTCCCACGCAACAGAATGGAGCCGGAACGGTATTTGTTTCTTCCGCCAATTAAGAGCCACCGGACTGTACCTCAATGTGCGGGCTCAGGAAGGACCGGTGATGGCTGGGATTGGTTGGAAGTTGTGTGTCTCAATGTTTTAAATAACCGCCTTGCGCAGTCTTTGCATGACATTGTATCTCTGCGGCGGTAGCGGTGGAGCCGTAGCGACCTGGGGAGAATGCAAAGTATGGGAAGTCTAGCGGTCTGCACAATAGGAATCCGACGGAGACGGGCGAGGTCAAGGCGAACACTTCAAAATGCCCCGTTTAATGTACTTAACGGGGTGAAGAATTGACTTGAAAATTCTAAACACATACGAAGTCGATGGCGACTGTGACGAGAGAGAGCCAATATTGAATGGGGCACAAATGGACCCTCCTGAGACGCTGCCCCTTCGAAGAGGCAGCGGCGGGAGTCCTCGGTGAATGCTGGGCACCATTCATTGAACGACGGGACATTGATGAAAGCTGTTGATCAACAATTGAACCCAGTGTGAGACGACCGTGAAAACTTCGGAGTGGCTGCGCTGCGCGGTCACCAAGTTGGTGGCGCTCGCGTACAACATCATTCGCAAGCACTACTCATTGCAAGGAACGTCCAACTGCAGCCTTCCCCAACCTACGAGGCCCGATCACTCATCGAATTCCGGTGGAGCAATCAAGTAAGTCCCAGAACTATGATATACACCCGCATCGAGTTCCGATCGCGCTGTTAATCCAGCTTCCCGAACGCGTGGGTGACAATGAACGCATGGAGGATATACAAAACTGATTTACATCTAGGAGATTCCCTTCACTCCAGCCTAGCCCAGTTCCAGGAGGGTGAGTCGATCTACGCGGAGAATACCGTTCCATGTCTTCGCTCATCTGTTGTTGCCCATTTCCACTCAGTGGTCACGTTATGAACTCCCCTCCCCCAGGTCCGTTCACACAATACGTTACATCGCATCATTCTCCTAGAGGACATGCCCCGTATCGAGACTCGCCTAGGGGATATCCCTACTCCGGACCATATGCCCCTCCTCCAGGACCTCCCGGCGAATCCATGAGGTATCCCCCACCCTTCGGTCCTCCGGGATATCAACCACCTCCAGGTCCTCCGCCTATGCCTCCGACTGGGCAACAGCAGTATGGCTTCCAGCCAGTTCCGGGTGAACAGATGCAACCTGCTTACTTTCAGTACTCGCAATGCAACGGGAAAAAGAAAGCATTGCTTGTATGATTTCACCCCGAACCCCCGTCTGTATCCTACAACGCTCACGTTGTTTACAGATTGGCATAAACTACATAGGCCAGCCTGAGGAGCTTCAGGGTTGCATAGAAGACGTGCACCGCATGAAGAGGTTCCTTTTGGGTTAGTTGGTTTCACCAGCTTCTTCACCCAGTGATGTCATGTCAATGTGAACAGGACGTGGTTACAAGGTGGATGATATGGTGATACTTACAGACAATTCACCGTCTCCCCGTGAACATCCAACTCAACAGAACATGGTCCGTTGCGTTCCCAGACCAGTTTTGGGTGACCTCATATTTTATCAGATTGACGCAATGCACTGGCTTGTGAGGGATGCTCGGCCCAATGACTCCCTTTTCTTCCATTGTATGTGCTATTATATGACGACAAGGTGAACCTCCTAATGATTCGAATAGACTCGGGACATGGAGGGCAGACTAAGGATCTGGATGGCGATGAAGAAGATGGATATGACGAAGGCAAGTTAACTCTCTCTTTACTTGGAATTCTGATTCATGGCATTCCTGCTCAGTAATATATCCCGTGGACTTCAAGATAACATCCCATATTGTGGACGATGTTTGTCAGCGATCATAGATCCCGTGCTTTGTGTCTCAAAGTTGCTGCAGGACATGCACAAGATTATGGTTAGTGGGCTTCCCGCTGGCTGTCGCCTAACAGCTATATTTGATGTAAGCAACCCGGACGCATCCCGTCTTAATGCTAATTTTTCAATAGGCATGCCACTCTGGCTCGGCACTCGGTATGAATCAATACACATACTTCATGAAGCTGTGTTAAAAATTTCCGTTCCTAGACCTCCCATACACGGTACGTGCCTGTTGCTAAGCTAGCTACGCCCGTTATTTTAGTTTTGATCACACGCTGGCAGTACTCGACGGATGGCAAGATCAAGGAACCCAATGTGAAACTTGGGGCAGCAAAGGGATTATTATCTACTTTTACTTCTTTTCAGAGGCGTGATATAGGCGGTGTGGTTCATGGTGTAACGGACCTTTTCAACGTCGCCTCCGGGAGTGCGCAAAAGGCTAACGAGTACACAAAAGCGACGAGATCAAGTGTCGCTGACGTGGTAAGATGACTCCTCCATTTGCATATCCTCACTACCCTCGTGTCGACCCAGATCTCCTGGAGTGGTTGCAAGGACTCCCAAACGAGTGCTGACGCTCAAATAAGAGGTCGTAACACAGGTGCTATGACTGATGTACGTGCTCCACATTTTCCTGAAGTACCTCCCTGATCCTCGCGATGCCAGGCATTTTTGACAGTACTTGGTAACTTTGCCTCCCTGACTGAAACGATCAGTCATTAAGCTGAGCTTGTGCAGCGCAAAACCCTAACCTGTGCTACCAACAACTCCTTGTTGAGATGAGGTACGCGTGCCGAGTCTGTGTTGTTCGCGGCGTCTTTGAACCTCTGTCCATACTCAGGTGGATTCTCCGCGAGAAATATAGCCAAAAGCCTCAGGTGCGTAGCCACAGGCCCGATGAAACTCGTGCTGATGTGATTACACTAGTTTTCGAGTTCCCACCCCATTGTAAGTCACATTTCAACCCGGGGTCCCATAGAAATGGAATTTACACCTATAAACTTGTCCCGACAGGACATCAATTTGCAGTTCATTATTTGAATGTGAAGTTCTGGGTCATTTGGCCCGCGGATGGATAATGCGTAAGTGCGTAGGGAAACGTAGCAATTTCGCAAGTTTCTACTGTATGATTAAACCAGCTTACAATGTGATTATGAACCCCAGCGGGATGCATTCGTGTTAGCAAGAGCTTAAGATACGGAGAAATGTGTTTTACATGGAAGAATATGCATGGCACTTTACACTGA
The DNA here is from genome assembly GCA_038093515.1 of Butyriboletus loyo. Lineage (NCBI taxonomy): Eukaryota > Fungi > Basidiomycota > Agaricomycetes > Boletales > Boletaceae > Butyriboletus > Butyriboletus loyo. The sequence goes on from JBBPSI010000108.1 coordinate 46,339, forward strand.
CGATGTGAGCTGTTCCCTCATCTCCGTACGGGATGAGGGAATCCCGCAGTGATCCATCAGAGACTCCCGAGTGGGTCTGGGGCAAGAACGACTTCGTGTCGAGAATGACGGCAGTCAATCGACGGCCATATGTCTGGCGGAAACTACGTCAAGACCCTGGACCAACGGAATTAGATCACTTACACAACCCGTGTCAATACCAATTGACCATCGCTTCACATCAAGATCTCGAAGTGCGGCGTGACCATATATCACCATCGACGGGAAGCAGTGCAGAGTTGTGCGTGCCGTCGAACTGTGTTTGGAAAGGATGGATGGTTCCGCCACAGGCAAGCCGGAGCAGCTGCTCATCACGTCGTTCCATAAGTCAGACCACGGGGTACCCTTTTCGCCCTTTTTGACTTTTCCTTTCTTTGAGAGACTCCGCATGTTCATTAAAACCCAGGGATCTTTATTCTGAGGGATTTCGTTTAGCAATGCCAGTTCTTGAAGACCTCGAAGGATGTGATGATCTTCCGGGTTGGCTGTAGTGGGCCAATGAGAGAGCGGCTGCTTGGGATCGCCAAGTTTACGAGTTGGGTCGGCTGCTAGCAACCCGGCATGAACAAAGTATGTATGGGCCGCCGGTGTGTAGAGGACGAGAGGGAGAGAGCGAAGGTAGTCATAATGCTCTTGAGACATTTCGCGGGCGATCTTGTAATGTTTTCCTAGCAGTGTCCAGTCTTTAGGCACGTATGCTTTCCATCCATGGTGCGATTTCTTGAGCCAAGCATCGAATTCGGCATTGGGCTCGTCCCCGTCGATATGAGACCAATCCGAGTCCATATCTTCTAGCCAATCTCTGCCACCAGGGAGGGATACGATCCAGTCCATCCAGGCTCTCCATTCGATGACTTTTTCGTCGTTATTGCCACGTACACCGAGAATCTGGTTCGTCGACATGAAACTCAGGACTGGATCGGATGAGTGTTTTTCATTCTTTGAGACTAGGTCGCCCAAGTGTATCAAAGTATCTGACTGCGGATCGTATGAAATCTTGGCGAGTAATTCGCTACAGCGGCCGGAAGGAATGAGATGAATTCAATGTAAAGGGGAACCGATGATGCGAACCTAAGCGATTGGTTCATAGCATGAATATCTCCGATGGTGACGACACGCTTATTGTCGTCGGCGTCTGTGGTGTCAAGTATAGTATGAGCCAAGTACTTGTTTCAATTGGAGGTTGTGCGACGTACGGATAGGGAAATGAGCATGCGGTAGTGTCTCGAGTAGTTTGTAGTGGGCAAAGTCGGGGAACACGACATCTTGATAAGGCTGGGTCAGCTAATTTCCGAACAGGACAGGACAGGCGACTGACCTGGTCGCTTCAAAGGAAGGCGACGTCTGGTCTCGTCGACGATGCTGGCGGTGAAAACAAAGAAAAGGAAGGCTGCAATAACCGAGACTGGGAGGATCAGCCGAATCAAGTGGCGCTCTCTACGTTGCTGGCGCATTCTGCAGGCCGAGTCCGACGTCGGGAGCAACGGTGTTTCAGACTCCAAATCCTCTACGACAAGCCAAGAAGCACTCGGACCGTACAACCCTTATATGTATCGTACTAGCAGTGTAGGCACCACTCCCCGGGCCCAATCTCGGAGGTTTTCAATTCAAACGATTTTTCCTTCTACGAGCGAGCAGTTGAACATGCTAGAGCCTCAAACGTGAGCACAGATCCATTCTAGTTCAAAAAGAAAACAGTAATTCCCTTCACAACCACTCTCGTTCTGTTCAGGAACACACAGATTCCTCCAAGTGCCTGAGCGTAAGACCCTCCCGAGTCAACCAGAAGTATATTATTTCTATGGTTATGGTTATGCTTCCGCACGGACAATCGTTCCTTCCATCGCACGTCGTCTGTCGATCTCTGTGTACTCCTGTCTATCTTGAGATGCAGGGCCTATCCATTTCCACGCATTCTCCTTGACAAATTCCTCGAATGTCCACAGCTTCGGTTGCAGCGTAAATAATGGACGGCACCACACGTAGGTGTTCACTTCTAGCGGGCTCTTTGGCTCGTTCGATGCAGGTACCGGGGGAGGATCTTTCGGCACCACTGCTGTTACCTCTATGTCGTCGAGAGCCACCAAGGGACCCAGCAGGTGCACGAGAACCAGTTCTCGTGTGTATTCCTGTCGTAACGAATTTCTTCAGCTACCATCGTCCCTCGAGTCGATAGGTTGGTACTCACGTCCCCCTCAAAAATGTCCAACAGTCTGATATCTTCGTCAGAAAGTCCTACCACCAACGATCCTATCACAGATCTTTCATCGGGCTCGAGATCGCCACTAAACAAGACCCTGCTCTGAGAGTAAGGGACTACACCCGGGTAATCTGCACCCTACAACTCATCGAACGTCAGTGTCAAAGCTCCACCGCAGTATACTACATGTCTACATTAATTTTGTGCCTGGTATAGTCCTGCACATCGTCGGTGTGAGGATGATGGATGGAAGACGGCGTGCACTCACGAGTAATAGTGCTGGGCTGATTTGCAGGTGAGATCCATCGTTTCCGATCACCCGTTTCAATATCTTCGGGTGCATCAGCGTTCCGTAGAAAAAGGCAGACACCATTGGTGGGTACGGAAGTGAAAGACGAGCTGGCCGATAAATAGTACAGTGTCAATATGAGATGAGAAAAGAGGCGTAGGACTGTATGAATCATTCTTGGAATGACGCTGGGAAGGAAATTAAGACCGATGAGAACAACTCCATCATGGTATGATTGTCGAGCCCTTTGTACTTGAGAGTTCACCACGACCTCCTTCAGCAGGAGTATGACCGCCACAAAGTCACCTCCTTCGCGCTCCGTGCACCCTACTGAGCTTTACAAAACACCGCCGCCAGTGTTTGGGCACGATGCACTTGCACTTTTTGGATTTGCGCCCAACTATGTCAACCTCAACCATGGTAGGTGTCCTATTTCTCGACAAGGTTTGTTGTGTCACTCATTCGCAGGTTCCTATGGGTCGCTACCACTTACTGTCCGTGCATTCTGCGACGAGCTGACCGACGAAGTGGAGTCCAATCCGGACAAGTTCATACGGGTCGACTGCATCAACTATCTGACCAATGTAAGAGAACGCATCGCCAAGTTCATTGGGGCGGAAACCGACGAGTGCGTCATCGTGAACAATACCTCGCACGGCATCGCAACCGTTCTCCGCAATTTCACCTTCAACGAAGGAGACATTCTAGTTGGAGGTGTGGCCACTGTCAAGTCTGCGACGTTGCTTTGTGGCCTCACTTTTCTACTTAGCAACAACGACATATCCTTCTGTGTCCCAAACGCTCAAGCATCTCGCAGATCTTCCCCCTCATCCCACGTTGTCGATATTCAACCTTAAATTCCCAACGAAACGCGCAAAGATTGTTCAGGATTTCGAAGAACATATCAAACAGCTGACAAAAATCGACGACATGACAGGGAAAAGGAAGATTATCGCGCTCATTGATAGTATTACTTCTCACCCAGGGGTTTCGCTTCCCTGGAAAGAGATGGTAGCCATTTGTAGAGAGGCGGGAGTCATCAGCGTTGTAGATGGTGCTCACTCGATTGGTCAAGAGTTGAACATCAACCTGTCTGAAGCACGGCCCGACTTTTGGGTTTCCGTATGTTCTCCTATACTCCTTTTAGATTGTCGTGATGCAGCCTTTTTCCCCCAAAGAATTGCCACAAATGGCTCTTTTCGAAGAGGGGAAGTGCCGTGCTTTATGTTTCAAAGAGGTCTGGTTAATTTCTCGAATTTCATGGGTTCTGGTTGCTCAGCGGAGGAAAATCAGAAACCAGCATCTCATCAAGTCGCCGATCCCTACACCGAATACCTATAACTCCCCGTTCGACGAGGATTACAAAGGTCCTCAGGATTTTGTCAAGCTTTTCGACTGTACGTATGAACACTCCCTCGACTAGCCCTTCACCGATTAATTTGTGATTCTAGGGACAGGCACGATTGATTACGTCCCGCAGCTAAGTATCAGTGCAGGTCAACACACTCGTTTGCTATTCTACGGACCTTGTTCCTGATGTTTGCGCAGCACTTGATTTCAGAGAATGGTTGGGCGGAGAGCACAAGATTAACGAGTATACACACGCCCTCGCCATCGGAGGAGGCAAACACCTAGCGGATCGTTTCGGTACCAGCGTTATGGACACAGATGGCGACTTGACACTTAACATGGTTGGTAAACAACAACAACTTCCGCAGTGTTCGTTTAATGTGCTAATATAGGTCAACGTGGAACTGCCTATCCCTGGCGAAATTGAGGAATCCAATGAGGTCTACAAGATCCTTCTCGACACTTTGTTACTCCAATGGCAGACCTTTACCCCGGTATATAAACACAACGGGAAATGGTGGGTTAGATGCAGCGTGCAGATTTGGAACGAGGTTTGTACCGAACATCTATCCCACCTTCGTCGCTATTCATCATATTTCAAAGATATCCGACTTTGATGTGGTCGCGAATGCTCTCAAGGACGCTTGTGCTAAAGTGAAGGAATATGTAGCGCAACAGAACAACTGATGTTATCATTGACGTGCTTGGGGAATTATCTGTGGATCAGAAAGGAATTCTATAAACTGTAGAATATATGTAGAACGGGAAACAGTGAATCAAGTTTCAGTCTGATCTCGGTGTCCGCTGCGGGTACGGGCCGGCGTTGACGACGGAGCGACGGCGGAAGCTGAGAATGTACGAGCTGATGATTCTCGGCTGGCGCGCTTCTCAACATCTTGATCATCAAGCCCTATTGTTCATTCAACGGAATATCATGGTACGAGAGGATACTTGATTTCTGGGTGTCCGTGAGTGCACGGCTTTACGTCCTCGCTATTCACTGCAAAGCCAGTTCCAAAGGTCAATGCGCAATACCAATTCCAAGAGAAACAATGTTTACTGCAGAGCGTTTCTTTCCGTGTACGATCTTATTACAATGGAACGCTTATGCAGCCCCTTGGTATCACAATGGGGAGTGGTGGGCTCGGTGTAGCGCGCAGATCTGGAATGAAATGCGGGCAATTTGTTCGAACGAGTGATGACCGACTGGATCTGAGGCTGACCCTTATCTCAACTGGACGACTTTGACCTGATAGCTGAGGCGTTGAATGGTGTCAGCATGGGTCTGATAGCCTATGCAGGACAGTTTCTCCCGAGGGTAACCCATAGCATGCTATAGGATGTTGCATTGCACTGGCAAACAAAAAAGGAGGGGACGCTTCGCGTTCTGAATTTTACGTCCGTTAGCACAGTGGTTCAGAACTAGAACCGAGAATCGATCAATTAACATCACCCCGTAGTACTTAGGTCGTCTAGTGATGATTAAAAGAAATCATTATATTAATGTAAAAATGAGCATTGACATACGTCGCCCGAAGGAAACACTACAGAGGAGTCCGAAAAAGAACCAGCAATATACTGGCTTCCGCAACTCCTAGTGTAGTCGAGGGAAGATGGGTGTCTGGTGTGTGGGAAAATAAGTCGGAACGGGCGACGTCGAGAAGGGCTTCAATTGAACAGAAAACTCCTTTGGAGTCCTCGCAGCCGAGGAAAGGTAAAGGAAGCGTATATTAAGACTGGGGGTGTTAAGAACCTCAGTCGCGAATCGTGCGTAGAGGAATAGGACGTACCCAAAGGAGGAACAGAATGGGAGTCTCGCAGGACAGGCCCAGTCGTCGAGTGCTTCGTCATCCACTGAAGGTCTCGACGTTTTATGGGGCAACGGGTGGAATGTAGTCTGGAGAGGCTTCGTTCAACACTTTTCGTGAGCGCGACAAGGAAAACACGACGCACGCAAAGAGCAACAGGAAGTGGGCTCGCACGCTAACGTAACTAAATACGTGCATTAGTTTCGTTGCGCAGCTATACGGTGTCCGAGATCTCGATTCTTGACGTCTTTTGAATGTTACTTAAAACTCTGCAGAGGGTTTGAGACAACAATCGGACGCACCGAGAGTGGATACCAATTGAAGTAGGAACGAGACGGAGAATTAACGCTTGAATTTTTTTGTATTTCTGAGATGTAAAGAATGTCAGCTGGATGTTGCGACGAATAAGGCAAGACGAACTTGAGAGAGATACCCGTCGAGCAGCAACTTCATACTGTAGTCGACGGAAGACGGGTCTTCGGTGTGTGGGGAAATAAGTCGGGTTGAGAGCTTCAATCGAACCGAATACTCCTTTGGAGACCTCACAGCCGAAAAAAAAGATAAAGACAGCGAGATAGGACAGCAACAATGTCGGGTCGCGACCGTGCGCGGGCAGGCAGGACGAGCCCAACAGAAGGACAGAGTCGAGGTCTCGCAAAACATGACCTAGTCGTCTAGTTCTTCGTCATCCATTGAAGGTCTAGACATTTTCCCAGGGAACGAGGAAAGTGTAGTCTGGGGAAGCTTTGTTCAACACTTCGTGACGCGACACGAAAGACACAGCGTGCGCGGAGAGCACAAGAAGTGGACTCGTGCTGGGACGTAACTAAATCTGGGTATTAGTTTCGTTGCGTAGCTATACGACTCCCCCGGAAGGTGTCCGAGATCTCGACTCTTGACGGTTTCTGAATGTTAGTTAAAACCTCATAGAGTGGTATGAACCAATAATCGGACGCACCGAGAGTGGATGCCAAATAAAGTAGGAACGAGACGGAGAATTGACGATTCAAGTTTTTTGAACTTTTTTTTGTATTTCTGAGATGTAAAGAAGGTCAGTTAGACGTTGCGACGAATGAAGGAAAAACGAACTTGACAGATAGACCGTGTCGAGCACCGACTCCTAGTGTAGTCGATGGAAAACGGGTCTTTGGTGTGTGGGGAAACGAGCGACGTCAAGATCTTCAATCGAATTGAATAATCCTATAGAGACCTCGCAACGGAGGAACGATGAAGGCCGCGAGATTAGGACTGGGGATGTGAAGAATCTCAGATTGGGGATCGTATGCAGGCGGACAGGACGCACGCAAAGAAGAGACAGAGTGGGGTCTCGTAAAACATGACCCGGTCGCCGAGTTCTTCGTCATTCATTCAAGGCCTCGACATTCTCCTGGGGGAACAAGGCAGATGTAATCTGAAGAAGCTTTGTTCAGCACCTCATGAGCGCGGCATAGAAGACACAACGTACGCGAAGAACACAGGAAATGGACTTGTGCTGGAGCGTAACTAAATCTGTGCATTAGTTCCGTTGCACAGCTATAGGACGTTCCGGATGATTTCCGAGATCTCGACTCTGTATCCTTTTGAATGTTAGTTCAAGTCCGTAGAGGGCTATGAGCCAACAACCGCACCGAGAATGGGTACCAAATAAAGTAGGAACAAGACTAGATTCGACGATTTGAAAATTTCAACTTGTTTGTATCCTTGAGATGCACTCAAGGATGTCAGCTGAATGCTATGAGGGATGAAGGATGAGTCGAACTTACGAGAGATACCCGTCGAGCACATGCGGGAATAGGAATAGGGTGTAGTTTCTTTTTTTTTTTGTCCGTTTCGAAGGGTTTCAACTTTTTTTGTGCTTTTAGGACGTACTGTGAAGAGCGTCACCTGTGGCACTATACACACGATGGAAGAGACATACTAAGAGATGATACCAGTCGAACCCTTGCAAGAAATGTTTCCGAGGCGTAGAACATCTTTTTGAGAAGTTTTCGAAGATTATATCCTTTTTTTGCGCGTTTTGAAACTTGAACTTTTTTTTTTGGAGTTTATCTGTGATGAAAGGCTGTAACACGAAAGAACTGAGCAGAGAGTTAGCTTGGGACGAAGGAAACGATACGAGGCGGTACCAGAGAAGCTGGGTCTACGGTTTAATACCAAGGATCGATATCCATCGAGTCGAGCCGCGCCTTCAACTCTTTCATTGACTGTTTCGTCATCCTCCGACGTCTCTTCGCCTTTGAACTCGATCGCGTTATTTTAGCACACGACCAGACTGGGGGCAATGACGATAGTGAAGGTTGATGTGGTGATGGTTTTGAAATGTGCGCTTGTACACGAGATGAAGGATGAAAGATGTTTTGTAAAAATTGGCGGCCGCGAGGCACGGGAGTGACCTTGAGGGTTTCGCTTGGTGTCCGGGATGTGGTCGCCTTCTGCGTATTGCGGCAGGATTCGTGACATCTCGGGCTCAACCATGCCTGTGATGCTGGAATTGAGCGTCTGTAGCATTTTAAGGGAGCGGCATTTTTACCCGAAACTTCCTATACTTGTTCATTTGAGGACTTGATGGAGTGCATATCTTGGGCTCCAACGACAAAAACGATTTCTGAGAGTACCGATCAGCGACAATCGTTAGAATATGAAATGTGATCAACTCACCCTCAGATTGTTGCATTTCCTCAATCTACGCAGTGGTACTGCATTGATGCCAGGAGCTGCTCCGTATGAGAAATCGCAGTCCGACGATCCACAGGACATATCAGAGCCCGAGAATTCACGGTTTACAATGGTCTGTAAGTCCTGGATGAACAAGGTCAGCGAAGATGTAATCCGGATGATTTGAAGCAACTCACCCTCAAGTCTTCACAACTTGGTACCCTGCGAAGCCCACGAAGTACGCCGGGTAAGAACTGGTGACTGTCTTCTGCATCAACGCTCGTTGCGAAGGAAGTGCCGATAGGCGACGTGCTGGTCTCTGAGCTGACCAAACCGACCCCATGCGTCGTAGTGCGATCGCTGAGTGTGTCACTGAATAAGTAAGCGGTGATCCCTGAGTCACTGTTCGACTGGGATATATAAGAGACAGATGTTTCCAGTTCTTTCTGTTCCGTAGTCACCGCTCCAACGACGACTGCTGTGCTCCTATCTTCCTCCTCGATCGTATGTACCTCGCCGAGGAAAAACGTTGAAGGAAACGTGCTAAAGTGAGACTCTGGCCACGTGAAAAGCCGCCCGGTTGATGACGGTGATGAAGCTTCGGCTAGGCTGAAAAAGGTGGCCAAGTCTTGGATATGCTCATTGATCACGTTCTCGGCGTAATCGATGGAGGAAGCGATTTCCTCCAAACTCGTGTGCTGATGAGGGGTGGCCTCGCATGCAGCGACCACACGGGCTTTGGGCTTGGCACGCTGAAGTATAGTCGAAGAAGACAGGGAGGATGAACGGTCGTTCGTCGTACTGTGTTCGGCCCTGGGGATGGCAAAACGGTCGATGCACGGAACCGCTGCTGGGACGCGACTATTTGGCTTGAATAACTTGGTGATGTTGTTCTTCGCCGACTTGACCTTGGAAATAATCTTCTTCTGCTTTTCCACGTGGATATCCGCGCACACATTGAGGAGCGACGAGGAATTAACTGCCTTCTGAAGGACGAGCGTTAAGTGCGAACAACTCGTTGGAATGGTTCTACATACTACATGTTCCAACGGCTTCGGGTTGGATAAGTTGTCATCCACGACGGTGGTAGTGGTACCAAACTTGAATATCTTCTTTCCCGAGCAAGGGCTGAAATCTGCGGAAGGGAAGCGCTCGCCGACATGCACGTCTCGACCTATCTTGCTCTTGTCGAAGGTCTTGGCAGTCCGGGACTTGAAGAGGTTGGCGACGTTGATGGTCATGGTGACGACGTATGACACTGAAGTAGCTTGTCGATAAAGGCTGGAATGCGAGTAATCGATATGCTGTGGCTGATTCTGGGGAAAAGAAGCGAGAAGGGTTTGTCTTTATAGCCCATGGATGTTGGGTTTCAGCCGCCGACCGTCAGCCGCACCCGGTGGATGACATCCAGTCGAGACTACAATGTGAACCCGATCAATCACCAGGTAGGACACAGGACTGGTTGAAAACCTACCGGACATTGGTTCGTGAGGTTTGTGGGCCGGAAGCATGTCATGCGAGCTAGCATCCCGGTGGCGTCCGAGTGAAGGAGAACAACTCACCCAGTGGTAGAGACAGGCGCGAATGAAATCAGATCATGGTCGTGGTGATCAATATTATGATCTGATTTCATTCATGCCTGTCGACAATATGGTAGTCGATTTGGAAGCGCGTCACTGGCATGGGCCCCCCAAAGGTTCTTTGAAACATGACCCACCGGCCCAAAAGGTAAAGAACGATGTTATTGACTCCACGCAGTGCCGGCACTTCTATGCATCTGAGGCTTCTGTTCCGGAGCAACAATGATTCTGAGTCCAACTTTTGAGTTCAAAATCTTCCAACTTCCCGTACTACCGAAGTCCGCGACTGTGTACTTGCCAGTGGTCAGCGCGACAAATAGTACGTCGTGGGAAATTCACTCTCATCCAATAACATTGCCATATTAGCGGGTCTCAAACACTAGCCGGGCAAACTAGTTGGCCCGGCTAAGACCAACTAGTTGTTTACATAAGCTCGGCTGAGGAGCATGAAAAGTTCGATGAACGGCATGTTTAAGCTCCGCTTCAAATATCGGACGTGCCACTCGGCCCTAAGTGTTTTTGACTACACTTTTGGTACACTTTGTTTTACTATTAGGTTAGGTTAAAACTCCACTTAGAATGATTGAGCCGGAGCCCGAACCCCATGACCGTAGTGAGTGACTAATTTTCGATACATCAGTCACTAGTTGGCCAACTAGTGGTCACGCTTGAGACCCGCTATTGAGAAAAATACAGTATGTACACTAAATATTAGATGTTACAGACCCCTACGTAGCATTTCTGGTCAAGTTTTGTGATTGTGTTACGACGCAGGACAAAAGTGCAAACTACTAGGGGTAACAGGCGGTTGAATTTTCTACCAGAAATAGAAAAAGATAAGATCAGTGGTTAGAACGTTACGTTGAACCAAGATCATGTCTTCCTGCGGAAACCCATCCACTGACCACGATGAACTCATGCCTCGTACGTAGGCAATTCCTTATTTACCTTCACTAAACACTCCTCCTAGGGCGTCTCAGGTTCAACAAAGGGAGAGATTGTATCAAATGCAAGGTGAATCCCGGAAAGATCGTGATACGACATGCAGTGTATTGCAAGTAGGCTCCTCTCTTTGTACTGGCCTGTTCCTCCGATTCCTAAAGTATCCCTAACTATTCTTCAGGGAGTGCTTCACTCCCCTTGTGACCTTGAAGTTTCGAAGATCTCTGGAGCCATACATAAATGCCAATACAGGGACATCCAAACGACCAAAACTTAAAGCCTCAGGATCCCTGGTACTCGGGTTCTCCGGTGGTCTCGGCTCATCCATTCTCCTCAACATGGTCCACAGAACGTATTTTGCTAACGAGTCCTCTATGGATGGCGAGCCTCGAGGAGGTACCAATCATCCACGGAGTACGAACGTGTGGACATCATGTGCGGTATGCTATGTGGAAGTATGCAATGCATTCCCTGAGGTACGAAGGCCCGCTATTCCTACGTTGAAACGGCTATAACTAAAATTACAGGCGCGTGATAGAACGAAAGAGATTATGAAAGCTCTTGTGTCTTACCCAAAGTTCGACTTCATCCCGCTTCGCCTCGAATATGCTTTTGATGATTCATGGTGGCGTACAATCACCACGATTGATCAAGATCGGCCGCAACTTACAATCGAACTTGGAAAGGATGGGCTGTATACCGAAGGTAATTCCAGGGATACGTTTTCCGGAGTGTGTGGTGATGACTATTTACCATAGCATTACGCCACGGCCCGTCCCGTGACGTCTCTCCCGTTGATGCCTTGCGCACATACCTTGAATCATTACCCACGCAAACAGCCATCTCGAGTGCTATTAGGGTCCTCGTTCGTCTCTTGCTGCTGTACACAGCTCGGTCGCGTCGAGCGTCACACTTATTGCTCGGAACACCATTGACCACCCTCTCTATTTCCCTGATCTCTTGCATCTCACAGGGAGGTGGTCATTCGATACTTGAAGAACTACAAGAAGAATGGCATCCCGGTATACCGACAGCAAACGAGATCACGGATGCTATACGTGTAGTCCGGCCACTCAGAGATGTGACTGTGAAAGAATGCTCGATGTTTGCATGGTGGAATTCGATCCATGTTGCTGGTAGAGATAAACAAACACGCGCTATTCCCGGTATTCCCGGTTTGACAAAAGGTATCAAGTGGTTGCTGCAATTCCGAGCGTTCCTGACCAAGTTTCTTCTCAGATTTTATTATTGGTTTGGAAAAAGATTATCCGTCGACTGTTTCCACGATCGTTCGTACTTGCGCCAAACTGGAGCCCAAATGTGCTTCTCTAGGCTTATGCGTACTCTGTCAGCGGTCAGTGTACCACTTTCAATAATTCAATAAGAAATTTTGCTGAAAGTACGCAGACCTATTCAAGAGGGGATGGATGATTGGAAAGCCCGGATCTCGATACGGTCGTACTCCGATACAAAACTCGGTCCAGACCTCGCATATTTGCCGACACCACCGCCGTCGAACAGCTCCGATGTTTTAACCATATCTAATCAACCCCCCTCAATTTTACCGCACCTTTGCTACTCCTGCCGGACCACGCTTACTAGCAGGGGTAGCCGGGCCTCTAAGCCCACTCCATCAAATGTTATTCTCAACGGTCAATCGCCACTGTCTGCTCCTTTCCCTTTGTGGGTCTCTGCGAGCTGTGCACAACCTCGTGTGCAAGACAAAGAGTTAATGGTATCAGGGAACGGCGAGCTCTGGGTTCGGAAACCACAAGACGAGGTGGATCAGCGGAGCAAGATCGCTGACTTTTTGCTGGACACCTGAGAAATAAAGTGACGGATAATGATAAACCCAACGGCGTGCTGAATAGCTTTAAAAACACCAGGCTTGCATGGCAGTTCTCCATTTAAATCATCCGATATTAGTGATTTGCGGTAGCCGACGACTACAAGTATACTCAGACGCACCTGTATTTCGCACAACACTTTTTTGAGTAATTCCGATTTCTGCCGCTAAACTTGACAAGCTTCACTATGTTCGGAGAAGAGCTTTCAGAGCTGTACGACATCGAGGAGCATCGCAGTGACTTGACCCAGTCATTCCAGGCAAGAAAGAACATCCTGCTGAAATCGCATGGAAGACCTCCCTGGTGATATTTTGGAGCTTGCTGACTTCTTCAAGCAGTCTCTGACCGGCGCTCCTCGTAAGGTACGGCGAAGACGGCCTCCCTGTGTGCGGCGCGTTCGTCATCGGGATAGCAGGTAGGCACCGCATCTATCACAGCTTGTCTTGCTGATGGTCACACGGCTGTTTTCTGTAGGAGGTTCGGCGAGTGGGAAGGTGAGCTTTGCTCTGCATGGTGGACGCGACAGTAACTTCCACAAGTCAGACTCATGTAGCAAGACAAATTGTGAAGTCACTGGGGTCGATACCAACCATCGTGATTTTGTCTCAAGTAAGCGTCTTCTACTGGTTGACAAGACTGGTTCGACCATACGCTCATCCTCCAACAGGATAGTTTCTACAAGTATCATACAGAGGAAGAAGTCGCCCTTGCTCACGCAAACCGGTTCGACTTTGACCACCCTGACGCTCTCGACATGCCCATGTTTGCAGCGGTACGTAGTTCGGAGAGCCCCGCGTGGGGAGGTATACGTGGTTAATCATTCTTTAGTGTATTTCAGATCTGAAGGCGTGCAGACAGACTAATATACCAGTATATTCTTTTGCGGAACATCAGCGACTAGACGAGTCAAAATACCTATATGGTGCTGCCGTAATAATTGGTATGATCCGTTCGTCTCATCTATCCAAGTGAACCTAACTTTGCTTCAGCTGAGGGTATCATGGCTTTGCACGATCCAAGCTTGCGTGCCTTGTATGACCTCAAGGTAGGATTTATCATTGGTATCCAAGTCGTTCCTTGACGTCTCTAGGTATTTGTTCAATGCGATTCCGATCTGATGCTTGCACGACGCATTCAACGAGATGTCAATGAACGTGGCAGGAATATGGAGGGAGTGATCGAGCAGTTTGTTTCTCGTGTCCTATTACTTTGATGAGTGTTTACCTGGGTCGCAGGTACCTTCGTTATGTCAAACCCGCCTTTGACCATTTCGTTCTCCCCACATCCCGATACGCGGACATTGTAAACCGTTTTGATCTTCTACACAGCCCCTTTTGAATTATTTCTCTCTAGGTCGTCCCTGGTTCCAATAATTCCGTTGCAATCGATCTCATCTCCACCCATGTGAGGCGCCAGATGAACGAACGAGCCCGGCATTTCCGGAAGGACATGGCTTGTCCAAACATCGCCAAGTGTCTCAAACTCAACGGTAACTACGAGGACTTGAATGTAATCGTTTTGCCACAGACACCCCAGTTAAAGGTCGGTCTAATACTTGATTCATATATCCAGCGTCACGGATGTTCTTTCAGGGTATCTATACTGTTTTGCGCGACGAGACGACCTCCCGGCAGGACTTTATCTTTTTCGTTGATAGACTCGCTACTTTCCTGGTCGAGAAGGCTATGGAGCTACTTCCATACAAAGACAAGGTCATCATCACACCGACAGAAACGGAAACGTTTGGCAAAGAACTTGATGTTAATGTATGGTTCATTGTGAACCATCTCAGGTCCCCGAAGCTCATTCAATTCGCTAGCATATTTGTGGCGTCTCTATCATCCGATCGTACGCCGGTCTCCTTTTCTCGCGAACCTGACTCACAATAGCTTTTTCCAGAGGGGGTCCACTTGAAAAGGGTCTCCAACGAGTACTGAGTGATGTCGCTATCGGTTCTCTGCTGGTACAGTCAGACGCAAAGACAGGGGAGCCACTCCTGTTGCACGTCATGCTTCCCAAGTGTGTTCGCCAGCGACATCTCGCGGTCGATACCTGGGTATTCATATTGGACGCACAGGTAATTCGTCTCGATCTTTGGCTTTCTGGTAACTTTTGAAAGATTGACGTGACGTGAGATTGGCACGGGCGCATCTGCATTCATGGCCATCCGCACTCTCTTGGACCACGGCGTCCGGCAGGATCACATCATCTTTGTGACGTTCCTCGTGGCTCGTAACGGAGGTGTATCCGTGCTTCACAAGGCTTTTCCGAAAGTTAGGATAGTCTGTGGAGCTGTCGACGAAGGTTTGCGAGAAGCCTGGCTTGAACATTGCCACTCCGAAGGCGAAGGGCACCATTATGGAGATGGGAAGAAAGTCTGGATCATGGAACCTGGCATTGGTCATATCGGTCCGTCTCGTGCCCCGAAGTGATCTCTCGCCCGACTCTAACCCACTCTGACATGCAGGAGACCGTTATTACTTGTCGTAGATATTACAGTTGGTCGTTACACGGGACATTCATTGAATAGGCTAATACATTGGATGATGTGAGGTTGTAAAGGAAACTGACATCGAACGAGTGTTGGAAGATATACTGCGAAGGCATGATTATGGGATGAATGTATTATAGGATATATGCGTGCAAAAATGTCCATTGAGTGGGTAATCGTTATGTATAATTACGAGTCTCAACCGTCCGTTGCCACACTGATGGCGCAGACGGAAATCTGACTTGGTTGACCTGATAAACGGATCGTCAACACCAGGGTACGCCACGTCAGTTCGATCAAAAGAATACCTGGATAATACCAGAATGAAACCGCGATGATCACGTATAGTGCTGTTCCATGACATGAGGTCCGTGTTGTTGGTCGCGGCTTTAGAGAAACTCACAAATCAAGATTGCACCGTCGAGCCAATTAGATTTGCCGTCTGCGACGACGTAGCTCATTGTCTGTACTAGAGCATCACTTCAGCACTGGTTTTCACGCTACAGAAATCGTAACTTGCCAGAGATGTAGAGTACCTGACAAGGGTGGTGAGCCTGCGACTTATTGTTATACAAAAATACAACTTACGACGGACTCAAATGGATCGAAAAGGAGTGCCAATGGCTTGTTTAATATCCATCCGAGGGTGACCATGAAACTTTTATAATATGCCATCAAATTATGAACAAGTTGATGAGTCGCTAGTTAACTCACGGAATGATGAGTAGCGTGATTTGCTTGGATGGGAAGAGTCGGTTTGGGTATCAAACTGGAAAGCTTGGTAACGCAGAGTAACGTACTATTGCTGACCCCACGGCAACGCTAACACTGAGTCCAAGTTGATCCTTCACAGAGACATTCATTGCAGTGACACACTCTGATTTGGAGGGTTGCCTCAGGGTCAAAATTCGGCCAAGCATGAATTTGGGCTGACCTGCAATGGAACTAACCGCTGGGAGCAAAATTAAGCCAACCCATTGCTTGCTGACCGACATAGATATTCCATCCATGCTCTCCACAAGCTCTTCTGCGTTAAATGTAACTAGCTGAAGCGTATTTTAGCCACCTCCATGTCCAATCAGATACAACTCACAATGGTCACCGTGGTCAACAGAAGTAAAGTCAGAGTCAAACTCAATCTCGGCTCTTTGAATGACTCGACCGAAAGTGTGGACTCCTGACCAGGCGGTAGAAGTGCAATAGTGTTCATGGGCTCAGGCAAGTTGTGATTGGTCTCTTCAATTGCGGTTGACACGTCTTCCTCCGACCGCCATCGAGACTTCGGCAGAGGCAATCCAGAACTCCCGGATGGGGCGTCAGTCCCGTGGTCCTTCAAGCTTTGCGTTACCAACCGAATAGTGGGGTGCGAATCAGTAGTCTTCTCGGCGTTGACCGGGATACTTAACGAAGAAGCCGTGAGAGTCACCTCGGAAGGTGAATGGAGGCTGGATTGTCTACTTGGCGCCTCGAGGAGTGTGCCCATCCTCGGTTCCGTGAACGAGAAAGGCCTCCAACGCATGGAGTCAGACTCTGACTGGGACGGCTTCAAAGTCTCCCCACTGAAGATCCGTCTTTCTGGGATGAAACGAGGGTTGATAGGGATTTTGATAGACAGCTTATGACTCTTTTGCCTCGTATCCTTGTAGAGATGTCGATGGGACCAAAACTGAAAAAGGAGATAAAAGACATAGACTGTACCCAAGACTGAGTGAATAATGTTCATGACCGGCACACTCCACTCACTAAAGAGGAGAACGATGGACACCTTTCAAATAATTGTAAGAGATGCCGCCTGAGTCAAGTAAAATACTCACTCCATGACTCATTTTCAGTATATTTTCCCTCTGTTCCGTAGAATTTGACTCCTGGGCACCACTAAGCGCAAAATGGTATACTGCTGGAAGGAGTAATGCACCGACACTGATACTAAGAAGTGAAGAATGAGTCTGGGCTGCAGCTGTTCTACTGCTTAGTGATGCTTATGATGTTCGACTGTTTGGCTTACTCTGATGATACCCTTGTTCCGAGAATCGCAAGCCACCTGCGAAAAAGCACATGCCAAGGATCAACACTAGTGTATGAGAGATAAGGGAATCCTTGTCCGCGTGGAAGAGTGAAGGCACACACAGAGTTTACTCAATATCGAACCGATCACTGCCGCTCGCAAGATGAGCAGTGAGTAAGTGAGAAGGAAAAGATGACAAACGTGAAGACTGGACGACACGGAGTTCACACTTTCTCAGTGCAGTTATCTGTGAATGCAGGTCAATTCGGCGATTCGAGTGGTAAGCTTGATATATCCAATACCAACCGCAATAACTAGCTCAACGCTGGGATGGCGGTGGTCAATTCACAATACCATATGAAGTAGGTCACATACGTATTGCTCTTTCATTGCGGAGTATAGGGAGTTAGCGTAGACCAAAATGTCATATCTTGCACGTACCATGCTTGCGTTAAGAAGCCCAGTCTTTGTCCCACCAAATCTGATAGCTAACTCTCGTGTGGAGAGGTCATGAAGCTGTTGCAGGTGAGTAATACGAAGGACTAGCTTAACTACAAGAATACCTTCACAAGTGGGATCATTGAGAGAATACAGACTATAGCCGCCATTAGTCGACTTTTTCAGGTTGAAGAATATCGCTCACAAGTGAAAACCAGCTTGTGTTGTCTTCCCAAGACAGAACTGAGGATCCACTGTGCTCTATCAGCTTCAACCACTCAATTGTCGGCGGATAGACCTACCGAGACCGGTATGAGAATCAACAAGAGATTTAGCCCTGTAAGAAGGAATACGACTTGTGGTCAACGAAAGCAACGACCATTGGAAGCTTGATTCTCACAGGAGCAGCACACTATGACTTTCCAACCTTGCCATATCCGCATGGAAGGCTTATTGTCATCGTTCATGACGTTTCCAGAGTTGGTTTCCTGCTGGTCGACCGGAAGGTCTGGTAGCGAAGGGTAATTCCATCTGAAGGGCGACTCCTTAAACTCGCCACGAGGGTGAGGGCCGCCATCGGGGTGCGGCGGGACCAAGTTGACGGTTGAATTGCATGATATCACTGAAAAGAAGTCTGATCGACACGGTGAGGTGGCCGGACTCGTGTCTTCTGCTGTATCTGGCTGAGTACGACCAGCGGTCTGCGACGAGCCGCCGGGGGCTGTTGGATGATCGTAAGCTTGGAGAACGACCAGCGTAGCGGATTCTGGGGAGCCCGGACGGGACGAGACATCGATTGTTGGCATTGGGACCAGCCGAAGCAAATGCAGCGAGTAAAGGAGGGCGGGTAGAAAATAAATAGTCTATCACAAACGTTGTCATGCAAGTTACCTGTGCGCTGTATTTCAACCCTCCCGCTTATAAGAACATGGAGCGTAACGTTCGTAAATACATGCCTAATATGGTAATGGAGCATCGAAAGTATGACGACGGAACCGGCAATTTCGGCAGCGGCCGAGTGGTAGTCTCAGGTCAGTCACCGTCACGCGTGACAAGACACTTTCTGAGTCACACCTAACCCGGTTTGTACCGTCATCCATCATGCTCAGCACAGCTCTCCGCGCCGCTCGTCCAGTCGTCCTTCGCGCTGCCCGTCCAGCCAACTCCATCGCGTTCCGTGCGCTCTCTACCACTGCGACTCGCCGCTCAGGACCTCCCCCTCCCCAACTCTTCGGTCCGGGTGGAAAACCTGGCGACATCCCCACAGATGAACAACAAGCTACCGGTCTCGAGCGTTTCCAGCTCCTAGGTGAAATGGAAGGTTATGATGCCTTTGATTTACAACCTCTCGACTCGAGCCGCGTAGGCACGCTCCAAGACCCCATCAAAGTGTACTCTTTGGTGAGCTCGACTAACCAATTTTCTGTCACGTCCGTTTAATTGTCTCACGCGTTCCCACAGGACACTGAGCGTATTGTTGGTTGCACTGGCTCTCCCGCCGACTCGCACGAACTTCATTGGTTGACTCTTGGCCAGCACAAAAACCGCCGCTGCCCCGAATGCGGCTCTGGTAAGGATTCATCGTCCTCCGTGTCGAGGCATAGCTCATTCTTCTTAGTGTATAAACTTGACTACCAAGGTCCTGAGCACCATGACGTACACCATCACTGAAGTAAAAGAGAGACGTGGACATCCTGCTTAGAGCCTCTTCCATAGTAGCTTGTAACACCGTTGAGTACCCGCAAGTCGGTTTCGTGCCACCTCAGTCCGAATGACTGATGATAATACGGGCGGTCATTTCAATTTGGAAAAGCAGTTCGTGGACATGGAACGTTGAATGCTGGATATAATGACGGCTTGGTTTTCCCCAACCGGACAATTCTTCATTGTCTCGGTTAATGTGTTATGTCCAAAAGGTTGTATACACTCGCCCAGCCTAGAATACCGACGGCATCACTAGTTTCACGATCTATCTATGCTCCCGGCATAGTAAAGGTGTGGTGACTCTCATGCCGACTCCTACGCCAACTGCAAGAGTCTTTCCTTGTTCAAACCCTCGTGCCGAGGCGTAATCTTGCAGCGGAATTTAGGATGCCTACGTATTCAGAATGCTTTAGAAAAACGGATATATCGAAGGAAAATTTTGGGCGCTCACGTAGTCGCCCCTTGCGTCCATATCACATTTTCGCCTTTCTTTCCCAGGTCCCAGTCTGGTGCCGGTTCGAAGCGGAACAGTGTGAGCATGTTCACGATCGCAACCCATAGGGATGCGTCAGCGACATAACGGCCGACACTGAGAAAGGCATCAATAAAGTGACGGTGTGGTTACGGATGCTTCTCTACCAAACTCGGCGGCCGAAGCCAAACACAAAGGAAGGGTCACGCTGAGGAGTCTCGGTGACTCCCTCCGACACCAGAAAACGCTCTGGAATGAATTCTTCGGGTTCGGGGTACACGAGAGCATCTCTGGACATTGCCCTGTGCGCGCGAACACGGTTAGCATTGCATGGTGTTATCAATACACCAACCGACCAGATGTTCACTAAGACAGTTGCACCTACAAGCAAGTCGTGTAAGCATACACCACACTCTACGAAGCAGGAAATAAAACCTTTGGGAATGAAATATCCTTCATAGACGTCATCGTCTACGGTTGCGTGTGGGATACCTAGGTCATACTATGAGCATTGATGGGATCCATGTTAGTGGCTAGAACCTCCCGACCTAGGGGAGATATGGGGTACCATCTCAAGGTCTCTTTGACCACTGCATCGATATAGGGTAGAGAAGATCGATCTTCCCACACAGGCAATCTGGCCAGATTCGAACCGATCACCGAGTCGATCTCGGCTTGCGCACGCTTCTGCACCTCTGGGTAAAGAATCATCGCAAGGATAAATACTGACAGCGTCGCAGATGTCTGGTGAACGGCAGTCAAAAATACAAGGATAATGATCGCAATCAGGAAAAGGAAAACACACCGTTTCTGAAGCGGCTTCATTCCGCAGATTTAATTAGACCAGCGTCGATTTAGAAGGTATCCAAGTATCACGTACCAGCGTAGGCAGTCGCGCAAGCTTCCTTTGCTGCTTTCTTCGCATGTGCGGCATCCTCCGTTTCGGTTATTTGTTGTATCCGGGTAAGCATATCGCAGAGTGCGGAGGGACCTGCGGTGCCGGCAGCCTAAGTGTGTCATAGTTATTGAACATATGACGAAGCATACTTGATCAGTGGATGCTAACCATGTTCTTTACGACGTATTGGAAAGGCCCATCTACCCAATGAACAATAGAACGTCGCGAAGCCAGTGCACTACGCTTCAGCCGCGCACCCGGAAACCAAGCAGGGATATATCCAACTGTATGATGCACTAATTTTCAACCACAAATGCAAAACAGATAAAGAAGTGCTGACGGAAGGGGAAAACACTCAGCAGGGCTGCCACCTCTGGCCTGACTTCCTTCACCGCAATGTCTAGTGCTGTTTTGACTTGGGTGACAATGGGGTCGTTCATAGATGAGGGTTCATAGTCATACACAACCATCATGATTAACGAGGTGCCCAGTCTGAATTACGCGCCCGTCAATCACCTTTTATGATTCTTATAAAAATCGAAGGGGGGACCTACGCCTCTAGATGAGTCACAAAATTATCGGGGGTGTCGATAAGATTCATTACTAGTTCGTGGGCTTTTTTCATCTGAATCGGACGGAAAGATACTGCCGCATTCTTGTTGAATGCTTGGTGGAAAAGGCGCCGGTGAAGGCGCCAACGATCGCCATATGGAAGAAAGATGGAAGAAAACTCTGTTCCAAACCTGACAGGCGATAATGTATATGAGTGGATGGACGACTGTTCGAATGAGGGGCCCTACAATTGGTTGATGCGATAGATGCTTGCAGGTCGGCTGGAGTAATTAGAGGAGCGACGATGGAGGAGATCGTGTACTACTCTTTCAGAATTTATGACAATGATGTCTTGGCCTAGAAGCTGTGTGTAGAATATTGCACCTGAAGAAACAAATGTTGTTCGATGGAGTAGTGGACTGCGTGAACCAACAATACCATATTCTGCAGCCCATTTGGTATATGTCTTCCAAGGAGTTCGAACGTCGATTCCAACGACGTTCCCTAATAGAGGAATGGGACGAGGTCCTGGGGGCAGTCGTTTACCACCATTGCGTCTCTTCAGATATGTCGGTACGAAAGCAATGGTGAGCAACAGTATCGAAAGCAGGTGAGGGACCATAGCAAACGCCCAGGGACCAACTTCAAATCCAAGAACTCACACCGAGGTGCAGGTCTTTTATAAGTACGCTGAGGTAAATGCATCAGTTATCAACGTCAGCAAAGGAGAGGCCCGGAAGTAGATATGATTGCAAGCAGGCACCAGGGGAAACGTCAGCACAAGGTGGATCACACCTGAAACCGAGCTGAGTTCCGTTTTTCTTTCGCGGACTATGTCAGGAAGAGCCTGAACTGGTATAATCCGCGTGCTCCAGAGAGTAATCAGTGTGGTATCCCTTCAACTTGAAACTTCTCAAAGTGACGACATACTGTTTGAGCAACCGAACAACGGCTGGCAGACATCGTTCCCTCGCTGAAACCCGACGACGTACAGAGGTACGGGGACATTAATCTCCCTCTGGGTGGGAGGATATACTGTGGTTCCTGCCTATAGCTTGGGGGACACAGATCCGCAGTCTGACGTCGCTTCTGAGTGCCATGAATCCGGACCCCGATAGTCAAGGCTCCTTTGCTGCATTGGGCGAACTCGGGAATTGTGGTGATTTATAGCCTTTGATCCTTCTTGTCAGCCGTCCTCCAAACACGGGCCTCAAAGGCCTGTGACAGAGTTGTGAAGCAATAGTTTGCGGACGGGCCAGTCTCGCCAGAGGGATCACGGAGTTATGTTATACCGATCGTTTCGGCCCTTGTCAATGTCATCGCCTGTTCAACGTCCAAATCAGCTCATCTGTTTTGTGATCGCAACTTACGAAGATCATCCTACATATTATGTAACCAACCACGACCTGAAAGCGTGTGTCGGCGATAGGCCCTTGTCAACTTATCGTCATCCAGGACAGAAAGAGAGTTACTAACTCGCGCAAACATATCCGTGGTGAAGGAAATTTCGTTTCTAACGACAGCCGCTGCATATTCACAAGGGCAACCCATTCCACATTGCCACAACGCCACGGAGGACTCGGAACATGCCGAACTCACTGGAATTCTCCGGTAAGAAATGCTCGTCAGTTTCTTTTTATCGCCTCCTCCCTTCGGAATCAGAATGGACACTGTCTGGTAGCTTCACCCTCTATTTCCGCTCTTTCGCCCAGCTCGTGGTCCGAGTTACGTTCTGCGCTTTACTGATTGACACCCTCGATGGCCCGCTCAACCTTCCCGTCGGCTACGCAGTGCTCAAAGCAGCCAAATACATTAGTTACACTGGAAACCGGATCGCTCAGTGGAATCCACGTGAATCGTGATGGGACCCACCAGCATTTATCACTGCGTTTCTCACACCCCAAAAGGCCTTATCACGCCACATCACAAGCTTCTCCTCGAGCTCGCATCCTTGATTGCCGTCTCCGCCGCAGCTTGTTCGGTCGGGGTCACAATCGTACATTGTACGCGGTCCGCTGCTCGCGCGGGTGCCCTTGAAGCTTGTATTCTGATCGTGCCTGTCCTGTCGACTGCGGCTTTTCTCATGCGTGATCAAAGGGAAAAAAAACAAGCGCGAGGTGACGCCTCCATGTTGACTAATTTGGTTTCTTGTGCCCTTTTCTTCTGTTTTTTTTTTGGCGTTTAGGCCGACAGCCCGGGATGTCCCGAGAAACCATGTTACATCAAGTCCTCGGACCCAATTTCGTCGACACAGCTGCGGAGACTGCGACCTACATAGTTGGCATATGCATATTTTGTGCTCTCACCGTCCGGTTACTTGTATCTGCTGCATTTTGACAGTGTGAGTGGTTCTAGGCTTTCTTTTTTTGGCGTTTAGGCTGACGGCCCAGGATGTCCCAAGAAACCAAGTCCTCGGACGCAATCTCGTTGACACGGCTGCGGAGACTGCGACCTACGTAGTTGGCATATTTTGTACTCTCACCGTCCGGTTACTTGTATATGCTGCATTTTGACAGTGCGAGTGGCTCTAGGCTTTCATTTTTTCGGATGTGATCGCGATCTTTTGTCCGTTCTGTGATCTACATATCATATCTTCATTGGCCTGTTTCATATCGAAGGATTGGTAAATGCCTCTCCCGTTCTTGTCCGCAGTGGCCATGTGAAGTTCGGATACTGCCACAGTACTGATCGTGCAGGTATGATATATGACTCACCGCTGGGGTACACACAGCCATGGCCGAGGGCTCGTGGCCGGCCGCAGACCTGTACGCTTGACTCATCCACGATTCCCAGTCGGTGTCATCACAAATTCATGGGTTCATTGCTATCGCCATCTAGTTAATACAGAGTTGCCAGCTACACAGACATTGCAAAAGAAAAAGAAAGGAAAAAAAAGGGAGGACTAACAAAACATTACAGAGGGCATCTGAAGTTATCTGGGTATTATCAAGGGTATCATTGCATCCCGTGCATAATGCTGACTGTTATGTTATCAAGAGTTGAGAATTTGATGCAATGTAGATGTCGAGATGGGGTCATAAATCCGAAGGTGCTGCTCCTAGATATCATCTAGCGATCGGCCACGACGATCGATCGACACGCTGCCATGCAGGTCATCAATCATGGCATCGACTGATCCTTGTGTCGCTTCCTGCTTTTCTCATGACGTTTGCAATCACTACTGTTGAAGAATCGTTGTGTGCAGCCGGGGATGCTGCATATAAAGGGGCGCTCCCCAGTGTGCGATTGCCCGTGACCTAAGATGTGGCGTCATTGGGGTTGAAGCTGCACAGCAAAATACATGAAAACTCACGTTTGAGCGAAAATAGTGCAGTGAACGTTTGCCCACAATCCGGACACACAAACTGTGCAGGGTGGCGGCGGCGTCGACCATTGGCCTCAAGCATTGCCTTACTAGCTACAGGTCCAGGGCGAGAAGGTGATGACGCTGAGCGCGGACGCTGAGGGCCGGTCTGCCGACCCAAGAAATCGAGAGGGACATTGCTGGAGAGAGATGCAATATAAGGGTGCAACACCAAAGAGTCACTGCTCTGGTGGTTCACCCCCCAGGGAAAATGCTGATCGGATATGGTAGGCGAAGGAGAGAGATATGATTCGCTGTCCGAGAGTGCAAGAGAGTCATAAAGCGACGATGGAGACAGTGAGCTGCCGAAGGAGGAGGCGGGCGAGGGAATGGGGCTGCCGAGGCTGGATGGAGAAAGACCCCCATCAGTGGTACCATTCTCTTGTAAGATGGTGGGGTGCGGGAGGGAATAGCCATGGCCGGTGAGGTACGCCTGGTTCATTGTACTGAGGTGTGAAAACTCTGGAATGTCCTCTAGCTCAGCTGAGGGGTGAGGGATGGCGTTCGGGGGGATGTCTGTAAGATGTATGAGTGTGGCGCGACGACGTAGATCGAGTGTGGCTTACACTCTGACTGTAACCCTTGGGAACATGCGTAGAGGCCAGTATCTTCGGAAAGGAGGTTGTAAATATCTGGAGGGAACATTTCGCCACCGTCGAACCTGAAGAGCATCATGAGTTGACAGGGACGGGTTGGTACAGCATACACACGTACAGTGCGGAAACGTCATCTGCATCAAGAATGCGGATAGACGGAACAGCTGTTGGGGACGATAGAGGGATGTGGTTCATCGGGGAGACTTTGATGTGGGGTGTGAGTGGAGTAGAGAATATGAGGGTATGCGTGACGCGGTGGAACAGAGGGTGATCGGGATGATTATATAGGGGGGCGCCCACGATTCCCAATTTGAAGAGCAAGCGTGGTAAGCGTCACGATTGGGTGAGTGGCCATGGAAAACCTAAAAACTACGGCGACTCTGGAGGCGCCCAATGAAAGGAACACACGCTGGCCGATTGAAGAAACCCTCGGAACGAGGAGGATGGCGCAAGTGGGGCCAATATGACACCTGGATGTGGTCATCTTTGGAGGGATGGGGAAAAACGGACGCGAGACGAGTTCTCAATCGAAATCTGAGTATAGCCTTTCTTCCAAAGAAAAAAGAGAAGAGGCCAAGTGGATAGCCAGACTTCGATGTCATGGCTGTGTTTTTTTTTTCCAGAATACGGCCCAGCTCAACACCGCCATATCACATCACGTGACCACGCCAACCCTACCCGCCAACGTCACCCGCCGCCGCCATCGTCCACCCCCACGCAGCGGAAAAAACTCCACCATCCAATTTCATCGTACCAACGCAGTTGGGCCGCATGTTGAGAAACACGTTGCACTAATTGTAGGTCCCAACACTGCTTCATCCGACAACCAAGGACACGGGCGCTCCGCTTCCCGCAGGTCTGTGCATCACTTGCCTCTTCGGTGTTCCACTCGGGAAAGCCAGCCATCCATATATTTTAATTTCGACTTTTCTTTTCAATGCCACGGATTTGCAACGTGTACATGGAATGTCTCGTGTAATCACGTACTTCCAATTGGTAAGGCGCTCTGTCGCTCCTACGAGACTGCCAACGGAAGTTTTGCAAAATATGAATCGGGCGGGAACATTGGCAGTGTGGCTGTAACCCTATGAAATGGCACGAGGCTGGCCAGGTTGGAAGGCTGCCAAACGCCAAGGCACACGCCACCTCTCCAATGGAAAGCCTCGCCTCGGTCGTGGGTTTCGATCAATGTCATTCCAGCCGGAAATACAACAAAGCTGAACGCCTAGGACATGGACAAAAGAATTAATACCCACTACATGAGTAACGTGAATGAGAAAAAGATGTACTCAGTCGTCACCATCGCTCCCGTAATCTGTCAGGCCTAACCCCGTTGTCACCGGCTTGGCCAGCAACACAGTTTGGGAGTGTGCAGATCCGTTCCGATTCCGTATCTCGGCAAAATATTTCAGCCCCTCCAAGGCATCAGCACTGAGTAGTCCCATTGGCTTGGATGCTTGTGGCGACAGTTCTACCTTCCTTCGCTTCAGGTCATGGGAATCCATAGCCTCATAGTCATCGTCCTCTGGACCAACCACCTGTCCCTCGTCGTCGAGTACGTCACCGTCCTCCAGAGCTCGCACTGCCCGCATCGCATCGACGATACGTAGATCCATGCGAGCCTGGATGGCCTCTTGCCCCAGTTCTTCCAAACGGCGCTTCTCCGCCACCTTTTGGACGGGGTTAGGATCTTCGGTGGCCCATCGGACATTGAGGATCTCGTCATTGTCCAGTGATTGGCATGCCATGGCTTCCTTGGCAAATTGAGCGCCGAACTCTGATACATAGGTCACGAAGGCAACGCTTCGATATTGCAAAACCCGAACTAATACACATCAGTCTCCCATCACAGTGCACTCCAAAGATAGACGTACTCCGCTCAATTTCTCCCCACTCCTTGAAGTGACGATTGACGATTTCCTCAGTCTCGGGTCCAGGCCCAGTCTCCTTGATTCGACCCACGTATAACGTACGATTTTGACGGTTGAAACTACCCACACCACCCATGTCGTCCCGGTAATCAGCAAATTTGTCTCTGGCAAAGCAGTCTTTCGAGCTGTCAGGTAGCGCGCCGTCCGGGTCGGGAAGGACGTGGAGATAGTTGCATTCCCAGCCATAAGGACAGCAACCGCGTGAAAAGAAGAGACAACAATATCTGATGCCAGTTTGGTTGGCACGAGTGAGGCCGCTGTCTTTCTTGATATTACACCGCGTTTGTGACTTTACTTTGCTGAGGCATTGTTAGTCTCGGGCACGACAAATCTGGCAGAAACACTCACTTTGAGTAGTTGTCTTCGCGATCTCCACCGGCCCATTTGTTGTACCAAATATCTGTTGTACTTTGTTAGGGACGACATCAACGCGCGTATATTGAAAGGTCTGACTGTACTCTTTGCCGGTCTGCACAGTCTCTTTCTTTTCGACGTCGCCAGCCTTGACTTGTTTTCTGGCTGGCTTTAACTTTTTGATGGGCTTTGGCTTCACTGGCGTGACAGCTTGAGTCGGTTCGTCGGTGCTCATCGTTGTGGTCGACGTTGAAAACGAGTGAGCAAATGCAAAACAAAGCAACTGGACGTCCAAGATCACGTGACAACCACATGCATAGAGCGCCCGACGGGCCGAGGGTCAAGTGTCGTCGCGGATGCAACTGAACGTCACCACCGACACTCGCCATGACTCGCCACTCCTCGTTGTTGGCATCGACGACCCCAACAAATATCACGCCCGCCGACGTAACCATCGGCCATGTGTATGCCCATTTCCTTACTCACTGACAGTCGCCCTCATATATCCCCAACTTCTTCTCATCCAGCCAGCTGCGCGATCTCATTATTTGTCCTCGGGAGCCAGGTTTAGTCAACTATGTACAAGGGTACTCCATCGTAGAGCATGATCTCTATGCTCCAGACATCGTGTGTACCTCCCACTTCCCCCCTCCCAGGTCCTCACACCCTGCTTGCACACCCTAGACCGTCCGGAGCATTGCAGACCTCTCGTTCAACCCAAACACTCTTGCCTCCATTCAAATCCCTGATTCAGACACAACCCTCCTCGCCGCCGGTGGTCAGGAGGCAGAAATCCACCTTTCCCTCCATCAGCCCTCCTCACGATCCCAAAGGAGGGAAGATCCGTCCCCTCGACTACGTTGCAACAATGCAATTTGGCAGTACTATAGGAAGCTTCACGGTTCGATCAACAACTCTGTCTTGCTCAGCTCTCTGAGCTTGACGAGGTCCGCGGAGAGCAGCGTGGAACCCCGCCTTGTTGTCAGCAACAACGATTGCACGGTACGCTTCTACGACATTTCTGTCCGCGGCGAATCTTCCCCAAAGGACCTCCGGCAATCCGGAAACCTGAAGCTCGAAGAGCCTATCAATCACTGTGCGCTCCTTGTATCCCCTTTTCTTCGTTATTTTATATACCTCCCTAGCCTCGATATCCCCAGATGGGAGAACGCTCCTCTCTGTCGGAGATTCCCCACGGATCTACCTCCATCAGCTCACTGGTGGTGCTTCCATCACGTTCGCTCCTGTTGTCACTCTCAATGTTCCATCTCCCGACGCCAGACTCTATTCGTCCTCACTTTCTGCATCCTTCTCCACCGCATTCTCACACGACGGTATGAAGTTTGCGGTTGCTTCCCAAGAAGGCGTCGTTGCTGTCTGGGACGTGCGAAGTACGAAACCGATGAGAGTCATCCAAACAGACAAAAGCAGGTTGCCGGTTGGACACCTTGGGAATGGTGAAGAAAACAGCATGCTCAGCGATGACCCGTGGGATTGGACGAGAGGTAACTCGAAGGCCCCCGGCTGGGGTGCCCGGAGTGTCAAGTTTGGTGCTGGCGGCACACATGGTCGTCCCGGACATGAGGTTATGACCTTCACAGAGGTCAGATTCGCTCTGATGGTTGAGTATCCGCAGTCTTGCTCACATCTCTCTTAGCATACCAGCCTCCTCCATGTGATTGATGCTCGCACTTTCGAGACAGAAGAAATCATCCGCATACCTAACATCATGGGACGAGGGGTGTCGCGTTTGACGCCGCCTTGTCCTTTGTCAATAGCTCCCGCGCCCCCTGATGCGAGTCATTTATCTGCTACACCACCCATTAGGCCAATTGCGCAGCCACCGCGTGCAATTCGCACACTGGAAGAAAGTTTTCACGCCAATTCAGTATCCAACAATGGACCCTTGGCCACGCGGAGGCCCTCACATCGCATTCTGCGTCGGCGGGACAGCGAGGACGAGGGGAGCTACAGCTACGGTGATGTTCTCGGGTTACCTCCTCATGGGGACAGTGCCGCGGTCCAAGAAAACATTCGAGAAGCATTTTCTCGTCGAGCAGTCCGAGCATACCTTGCACATCGAACAGATATGTATCCACAATCTGCATCGCGAGGCACTGCTAGCCCCTACGTATACGGCAACAATGACGTTGATGGCGATGTGGGAGACGTGGACAGCATGGACGTTGACGAACCAGAAACGGATTGTGTTTCGCGTGCACCTTCCCGTTCGTCTTCTCCACCGCCTTCCATCCACCTTCCATTGCAGACGTCGCCGTCGCCATCTCGCAGCACCGCCCTTGCGCGCTACTCGAACAACCGCCACTCGCCTCACGCCAGCCGCCGAACGGCCACACGCACCAATTTTGTGGCGGAGCAGGTACAGAATGCGGATCTAGATATTGCAGGGACGTGCTTCGATCCTCGTGGCGGGATGATATATGTTGCCACGACTGACAACGTTTCCGAATGGGCCGTTAGCGGGGCGGACAAGCGGTGGTGGGGCGGCAACGCATGGGCATGAACGGACTGTTTATCTCGCCCAGTGGGGCACCGGTTCCCACTTGGGACCAGGTCCTGTTGCACAAACAGGACAGACATGCGTCTAATGACAAGCAACATGTGCGGATTTTCCGTTTCGATCTCATGTCCATTTTCTCTCGTTGACACTGCGGGTTGTGTCGCATCGTTGTACTACTGCATGTTTGTAGCTGAAACCATTGGCACTGTTAGTTTGCATTTCCATCGATTTACGTTGAGGAAATGATCTGTATCCGTCGAGTTGTTCTGTATCTTGTCTGGTGATCAATTCTGATTTACTCCTCCATGTTGGTGGGCGTGTGCCGTCGCTCCGCGTTCTCGAAGTTTTCGCTCTCCACAAGCCCAAGGCAACCCCTCCTCTGTCTCCACCGCTTCCGTCCCCGCCCTTCCGCCCTCTCATTCTCCACCTTTCCTCGCCTCCGCAACCAGCATGGCTCAGAACACGTGACACCCAAAGAACAGCGGCGCAAGGACTGGCTGGTCGTCCGCAAGCTCATTGGCAACGTCTGGCCAAAGCACGACTGGAACACCCGTCTTCGCGTCGTTCTCGGCTTCGCCCTCCTGATCAGCGGAAAGGTTCCTTTACTGTTCAATCTTGTTCGCGATTGCCATTCATCCTCTCCAGGTCTTGAACGTACAAGTCCCACAATTATTCAAGGATGTCATCGACGCTCTCAGTCTCGACGTCTCGTCTACTTCCACCGTCTGGGTCGTCGCGGGCTCCCTCATCCTCGGCTGTGCGTAGCCTCTTCCCCACATACCCCATCTCACGCTCTCCTCAGACGGTGCCGCCCGCATCGGAGCGACCGTATTCGGCGAACTGCTGAATGCAGTGTTCGCCAACATCGGTCAGCGTGCCATACGCAAGGTCTCTCGCGAAACCTTTGAGCACTTGCTCAACCTCAATCTCAAGTTCCATCTCTCCCGACAAACCGGCGGTCTCACCCGTGCCATCGATCGTGGAACAAAGTGTGTTTTGCCCAGCTTCATCATCGCTCTTTCCCTCATGAGCCAACAGGGGCATCACATTCATGCTGCAGGCAATCCTGTTCCGTATCGTCCCTACTGCCTTGGAAATATCCATGGTGTGCGGCATCCTCGTAGGTCTGGTCTCATCCCCATCGACGCCTTTACAGATTGCTTCCTAGACGTATAAATTCGGCTGGGACTTTGCCGCGATAACGGCTACTACCCTAGCCGCATATACCTGGTTTACCGTCCGAACCACTTCTTGGAGGTCAGCACGAACCGAGTGCGCGTTCTTGCCAAACTCTCTCACACGATCGGTAGAACCCAGTTTCGACGTAATGCGAACAAAGCCGACAATATGGCTGCCTCTTCGGCTGTCGACTCTCTCATAAACTATGAGGCAGTCAAGGTTCGTACCTCCATTCGTTGTCCCTTGCTCCACTTGCGATCCATTTTGCAGCATTTCAACAATGAGAAGTTTGAGATCGCTCAATATGACCGCCATCTGAAGCAGTACGAGAAATCGTCTGTCTTGATCACCACCTCCTTGGCATACCTGAATTCGGGCCAAAACGTGATATTCTCCACGGCATTAACAGCGACCATGTTTTTGGCTGCGCAAGGCGTGCTGAACGGTGAGAATGTCGTCAGATGGGTTGTCCAATTAGCCTGATGAAACGACACCCAGGGACTATGACTGTTGGTGATCTCGTCATGGTCAATCAGTTGATATTCCAGTTATCCCTTCCCCTCAACTTCTTGGGTAGCATATACCGTGAGCTCCGACAGAATTTGATGGATATGGAGGTACTGTTCACTCTCCAAACCGAGAATGCACCAGCGAGGGTAGGTGTTTCGACAATATCCCAGTCTCGCATCTTATCGTCACGCAGGACAAACCTGAGGCACAACCATTGGCGCTCAGGGGCGGTTCTATTCGCTTCGAAAATGTCAATTTCGGATATCACCCCGACCGTCCTATATTCCGCGATCTTTCGTTCACCGTCCCAGCTGGCAAGAAGGTGGCTATCGTAGGACCCTCAGGCTGTGGAAAATCTACCGTCTTCCGGCTTCTGTTCAGATTCTACGACCCTTCCTCCGGCCGTATCCTCATTGACGACCAAGACATTCAAGATATACAAATGGAGAGTCTCCGTAGGGCAGTAGGCGTCGTTCCACAGGATACGCCTCTTTTCCACTCCGACATCATACACAATGTGCGGTACGGACGCCTCGATGCTACGGACGAAGAAGTGAAAGCGGCTGCCATCAAGGCAAGCGTGCACGACACCATCATGAGTCTGCCGGATGGGTATCAGACGACTGTTGGTGAGCGAGGGCTCATGATTTCTGGCGGCGAGAAGCAACGACTGGCAATTGCGCGCGTATTGTTGAAGGACCCCCCGATATTGTTTTTCGATGAAGCCGTGAGAACGATCATCGTGATTTATGCTTGTTATTGACGCATGTCTCACTTAGACATCCGCCCTTGACGCAAACACCGAGGCTGAGATCATGAAGAGCATCAATAGCACTCTATTACACAGTGGCAGGACCAGCATATTTATCGCACATAGACTACGCACCGTAGTCGAAGCAGGCAAGTTTAGTCTAGTCGCCTGGTCTCGCGGGAGTGCTAATTTCAAAAAAAAAAACACGACACCAATACTCGTAGACCTGATCATAGTTCTCAAAGAGGGTCAAATCGTAGAGCAGGGCACGCACGAGGAGCTATTGCGTCTGGGTGGGTTGTATCATGATATGTGGATCCAACAGTCAGCGTCGGACAATGTATTGGAAAGCGCGGGTCAGAACCCTCGATAAACACATCCTTGACATGAACACAGCTCGCTTGGAATTCACTTTGTTTGCCCCTCGTGAAGAGGACTCTTGGTGAGAGTCTTGGACAATCGTCGTGAGTACGCAAATTGGCGCCCAAGGTTTCAGTACCGAGAACCTTTGATTTAACTCTTGTGAAAATCTACGAACCATCAGCTAGTAAGATCACCATCGACGCTCAATGCCCAACATTTGGTGGCGTTTATCCTCAATTTCTGCCCCTGTGTCGGATTTGCTTGGGTGTCGGAAGTCAGCAAGAATGTCAAAAAAAATCGATTCAATGTAGTATCGGTGAACTCGACAATGACATGCCTTGTCAAGTTGGCTACAACGAATGAATACTGCAGACGCATTATGTTCCAGATCAGTGTTTCGGAGCTCCTGGATTCGCGTTCCAAGTCCTCTCTGGG
This sequence comes from Butyriboletus loyo, assembly GCA_038093515.1. Taxonomy (NCBI): domain Eukaryota; kingdom Fungi; phylum Basidiomycota; class Agaricomycetes; order Boletales; family Boletaceae; genus Butyriboletus; species Butyriboletus loyo. The sequence continues at coordinate 79,613 of JBBPSI010000108.1, forward strand.
TTCGACAGATCCACATATACTGCGGTCATATTACGCTCCATCAAGTTATAGGTTATCACATACACAACAAGTCTGACGAACCACGGCGTACTTCATTCTATGCGCCCGCGCAACCAGCTCAGTAGACCCTTGGTCCCTTCACGCTCCCAAATTCTCCTTTGGGGAATTCGGAAACTTGATGGAGAACGCATGGATAACGAGCCCCATGATGAGTACGTCGTAAGAAAAAAAAGCGACAACAAAAGCCAGTGACTTACACGTTCCCATCCACCAGAAAGACGTCCAGGGGTAACAAGCCGAGTTCCGGCGGCAGCTTGGAGATTTCGTTGTCTCTCAAATCTAGTTCCTCGAGTTTCCAGGCAGGGACAGAGCGATGACCCTTGAAGTTGTCTGTCATTTTCTGGAAGCCATCGAGCGTTGTGATGCGGTTCCCTCGTAGTCGGAGGTGCCTCAATCCCGTACGACTGACGGTAGTGTCCTTAACCGATGTCATGATGAGGCTGATCAACACGTCTTTTTGCAATGCAGCAGACGTCAGCGCGTTATACGACATGTCCAGCGTCCTCAGGTTAGGAAATAGTCGTGTAAGAAAAGGCAAAAGTAGTTCGCTTGATTTAATCGGGGTTGCGCTGCCCTCGACCTGGCGAGTCACTGTGACGTTATCGCCGAAACCACATCCATCCAGGACAAGTTCTTCCAGGGTTGGTATCAGTCCGGCATCCATTTCAGGTCGGCAAGAAGGTAATGAGATGGACAGGTCTAGTTTCCTATTGCTGAGAATGAGAATCTTGAGAGTGTGTGCGAAGGATTGTGTCGATATTGCCACAATGGGAAGACTCGGCGTAGGCAAAGCAATATCGTTTTTTCCTGGAGTAGCATGTACATTCAAGGCAGACGTAGCGAGAGAGAAGGATCTTGTGTGCGATCTCGCAGGGGGCGCTGAGGCCGGAAGGGTGAGCACTTGTGTCGCCGCGTGGTAGTACTGAGGGTTGCTCAAGTTGAATGACGATGACGGGACACCTTGCGGTGGGGGTGAGCTTGGATGTCCGATACCAGTGACCGAGCTTTGTTTTCCTTGCGAGCCCGGAGCACTCTCTGTTGCGACCAGAGATTGGGTGGCTTCCGCCACCGCCCTTGCACGTCTCCGACCGCCTTCAGTCAACAAGCCCTGTTCTGCTTCGAACTCCCATGCTTCCTTTGGTGGCCCTTCACGTAAGAGACGATCCGTGGTGTCTGTTGTTGGACCTCCATCTACCAGGGATCTTCCGTTCCTGTGTCGCGTCCTGCGCTCAGCTTCAATCTCCCAAGCTTCCCGCAGGACCTTCTTCCCTACAGTTATCCTAAGGGTGCCTTCTGGAGATTCATCTGTCGTTATATCAAACACAAGTGACTGTTTCAAACCAGTAAACGCCAACGCTACAGCTGCAGCGCTTGCACGCGTCTCTTCGAGATCAAGGATGCACAATGAAGAGAAACTCCGAGAAACATCCCCAGTGAGGAGAGTAGGCGGAAAGGCGTCGTCCCCGATGCCCGTGTTGGCTAGGCAAAGTTCCTTCAACCGACTGAGGCCCCCAAACGCGCGTATGAAGGCCGAGGTATCAGAGTTCTCTGAAGCGAGAGGATTGGAGGACAAGTCGACTTTGGATAGGCCAGAGGGGAGATTCTTGTGGTCGATAGCAGAAGCGGTCAGCTTGTTGAAAGACACATCTAGCAATACGAGGCGTGGCAATGGCACATTAGCACGAGTGATCACTGGGCCAAAGAATCCTCCAGAGCTGTAAGTGTCCGTTCGCGACCGACGAGAGGAGCCCGAAAACGGTTCACCAAATGGCAGGGCGACGAGAGTATTATGCGACAGATTCAAGGTAGAAAGTGTGGGGAGCGAGAAGATATTAATAGGAACCGATGTTAACGAGTTATGCGAAAGATCTAGGCTAGTAAGGGCTGTCAAGTCAGCAAAAGTGTTGGGTAGAGCACAGATCTTGTTTTGGTGTAGCTTTTGTGGTAGTTAGCAACATGCATCGATAACAAGGAGAGCAGACATACGTCGACGGACTTGAGTGAGCCAAAGAGTGAGATCTCGTGCTGGATCTCGACAATTTCATTGTTCCATGCTTTCAGCACTTGTAGGTCCTGTGCTTCAAACCATGCGGGACCACCACGTTGTCCGGCTGGTTTTCCTGGGATCTCTGAGGAACCAATTGGGGGTTCTTCAGGAACTGACTTGAGCGTGTCGGGCTTTACTCCCAAGTGGATCTCAAACAAAGCGGACGGCAGGCACGGCAATGAACGTGAAGCAAGATTGATTGAGCCTGTCATAAAAATCTTGTCAGGTAAGCTTTCCGGGTGCAAGAGAGCACGAAGGTCCACACCTGTACTGCGGGCACGCTCGATGGCTTCTTTCACGGACCACCGGCCGAGATCAGCATTCTCGTCCACCTCTCTCTTGGTCGGACTGGCAGCGGAAACAACATCTTCCAATGTATCGAAGCTACCAAAGCCACCTTTGCTGACGCCGGGTCTAACAACTGCCTTTTTAGCCTCTGCACGCCTGAGTGCGATAGCTTCTCTGACGCTAAGAGGTACTTTGGGAGTTGGGATCTCTTCTTCGGGTGGAGCTCGACGGATCGACTTGGAAGGCGACTTTGGGATCGATTTTGTGCGGGCGCGAGGAGTTGAGGGGGATGCTACTGCACTAGCGGATGGTTTGGATGGGGACGGTGCTCGAGATCCTCGGGAAGTTGGAGGAACCAGTGCGGTTCTGACCGTCGGTCTGGAAGAGAAGGCTGGCTGTGGCACACGAGACATGGCAACAATACAACTTTTGCTTTTGCGTTTGTACTAGAAGGAAACGGAGAAAGACGAAATTATCGACTGAAATATACGACACGGCCGAAAGAGCAGACTGGTCACACGGAAACATTACGAAACTACAAGCGACTCGGATGCATGAATTTACGAGTGCATGCATGGTGATTTGGGTGTAGAAACATGTGTGGGACGTGCTTGCATCAAAAGAAAGTGTTAGAAAGAGCGAGCTACTCGTCACCTGCAGACCCGCCTCCTTTGCTGTCCTCGTCGTCTTCATACAAATGAAGATCACTGACACCTTGTTCCGTCTGCCGAAGTTCCGCGTATACTTCCTCTTCATTGCGTCTGTACATAGTGAGATCGAAGTCGTCTGACCCATCTCCCTCATCTTCATCTTCGAACCATTCTGGGTTGTATTGGAACTGAAGCCAGGTGACGAAGCCATCGAAACACAAGTCAAGACTTACCAGGTCTCTACCACTCATGCCAGTGATCTTGCCGGCTGCATGCTGAGTTTCCTTGGCTTTGCGTAATGCCTCTGTTTCTGCCTCCTTCTTGTCCATCCGTGTCTTCTTCCAGATAGCAAAAGTTTCAAGAGTAACTGGGGTGAGATTGGAACCCAGTTTGTGCCGCTGAAACAGAATGAGCACTTTATCTTCTTTCTGCGTAAAAGTCTACCTCGGTCTCGAGGAACTCTTCGAGCGATATCACGTTAGCTTTTGCAGCCTCCTCCGCAGCCTTTTTTTCGGACTTCAGGACAAAGCCGGGAGGCAAAGCATGCCGGTACTGGCACTTCTCGCCACCGTTCGGACATTCCCAAAACCATCCAAACCTACAAAACGGAATCAGGGTATAGTAAGTACTGCGTAAGATTGCGTACTTGTTTGTTTCAATGGCTTCGATGAAGTATTTGCAAACAATCTACACACGTGCATGAGTAAGGGATACCAAAGATCATTATTACGCACGTCTGTGGTGGTTCGCGGATTGCCATGCTTCGACAACACTACACTTCGAAGTTTCGCCTCGTCCCAGTTCTCCATCGTGTCTGTGACATTGAGTTTGACACATGTTCATATTCGTGACAGGAAAAAACGCATCTCTACGCACCTGTCATCTTCTCCTCCCGGCTGTCTTCGTAGAGGTTTTTCTTCTCCACCTTGCGGCCAACATCGAGATCGTGGCTGAACTTGCACTTGCTGCCCTTCTCACATCTCCCAGCCTTGTAGAACGCGCAGAGGACGGTCTTGGGATCAACACCGAAGGGTACTTTCTGCGTCTGCACGGGCTTGAACATGGCAGCCTCCTCTTTCTTGCGCTTCTCCTCCTCCAATTTGGTCTTCGCTCGTAACTCTTTCTCCTTCTCCTTTGCGAGTATTTCCCTCGACTTCCCTGTCATGGAAGCCTGCGCCTGGAGCTGTTGCACCTGTTTCTGGACCTTGGCCGACTTATTTTTCTATAAAACCATCATTGTCAATGTCGATCGAATCACAGAAATGAGATTGCGCACATTCTTCAAGCCAAACGTCTTTGCAAGGAACCTTGAGTAGTTAGTGCAAGATACCAACTGCGAGTGATGAGATCACCTTGTCCTCCGTCACCTTGGAAGATGATGGTGCATTTTGTTTCTTTGGAGGCATTCTAGGTATCGCTAAAAGCTACTGTCTTCCTTGAACACTTTTATCTGCTTTGGAAATAGTTAGTGAGTTGATTGTAGCTTTGCGGTCACCCGAATCGTGGAGGGGAGGTCCAGCCTGTGTCACAGCCACAAATGTTCACAGTGAACACACTCGGCTCGTCGGGGCGCCCATGATCAATCCATCATTTAAAGGCCTGTGGTATGGAATGTACGGCCTGCTCAGGTATCCAAGCGGTAGCTGCGGATATATAAACCACACATCCTTTTCTTTGCGCAGGCTAATTCTTCCATTGCGCGCCACTCAACAATGTCCTTGCCGCCATCGTTCGAATTCACCGGGAACTTGAAGAATCGTCTTTCTACAGTGTCTGCAGGTCTATTACTGACGGTTATGTGAATCTCATGCCACTTTCCCTGTTTTAATCCTGATTTATTCCTCGGACCAGTGTCTTCATGATATTGACCAGCCAAGTTGGGCTATACTTTTGGAAGATTCATAGTCGCGATCGTATTTGGGTCAAGGGTATCGTGGGTAACGCCAATACATGTAGATAACATCATTGCTCATATGCTACTCCATAGGTCATATTCATTTGGTCAGTTTTCAGGCGCAAGTGGCCAAGTATCAACTGACGAAAGTAGGATGATACAAGCGTCCGAGATGTAAGTAAGCTAACATCTAGACCAGGATCCTTTTGAACTTTCAATATTAGTGCACTGGCATGGCACATGACTTTTGTTGCTCATAGTAGTACTTCCACACCGGCCCATGAGCTACTTGAGCAATCTTTAAGGTATGTGAATAATTCTTCAATGAAAATTTAATGTGACCCTGGACATTGTTGATAGGGAGACAGGACTATATATTGGGACATGTGTATATAGGTAACTCCAGATGCTGATGCGATGACTAATCTGTAAACTTCAGGTAACAACGGAATGTCTTGTTCATGCATTTTTTATCAGTCGCATCTACCTCTGTGAGTAGCATAACATGTTCATTCCAACATATAGGAATTAATAGGTTCTCTAGTGGAAAGGAATATAGGCACGATCACCGCGGGCAAGAAGGATGACATAAATTACTTGCTCGTCCCTGCACTGTTGCGTCCCCACTGGTCGAAGTAAGCATGATCCTGTCATCTATATCGTTGGTGGGTTTGACCCATGGACGTGTCGCAGAGTCCTTCTGGACGATACCGATATGACAAGGAGCAAAGGTGGAGACGGATATGAGAGATTCGGCATTGATCCGAAACAGATTACGGTCGTGATCGTTCGGCCGGATGGATATATAGGGACAATCGTTCCCTCGACCGCCCTTGCGGACCTGGAGAACTATTTTGGTCTGTTCTTAATCCCTCGAGGTCTCGATTCCTATTAGTGGGACGACAAGTTTCACACTGAGACGGTCGTATCGCAAGGGTATCCTGTACAATTATTGTAAACATACAATACATATCCAGCGTCCATCAGCCTCGCCATCCGGGTAATGACGCCGCCTCCGCACTCCCAATAGGTACCCTCCTTGCACCACCTCTTCCGACTGGTAATTTTGTTGGCATCTTCGTTGTGGATTTAGCCTGTACTTCAGGTTTGCTCGTGGTGGAGGTACCAGGTGCTCTAGTCGGGGGGACACCCAGCACAGGCGGTGAACCTCTACGAGATGGCTTATCCCGGTTCTCCTTCTCTCCAGCACCGATCGTCTTGGATTTACCCGTGGCAGCAGGCACAGCAGGTTCCTCCTTGACCTTCCTCCTCTCTTTCGACGTCCGCTTCTTCGTATCTGCCTTTTCAACCCTTTTCATCGGCGCAACGTTCCGTTCCGTCTTCTCTCTGAGTGGACTGTCATCGTCGTCCCTCGCTCCCGCTACCTCCATCGCAACGGGTGTAGGGCATCCCCTTGGCGTGGTATCATCGCCATCTGACTTGGGCAGCGGTTCGGATTCTGGGCTCTCGGGGGAGTCAGCGAGCATGAGGATGCGGCTGAGTGGACTGGGCTTCATGGGTGAATAGGCGTGCATCATATGAGGTGCCGAAGGTTTTGCCATGGGAAATGGATGTCTGAAAGGGGGTGGGGTTCGAGGTACAGCTTGGGCTGGAGCAAGTTTTTGCATGGGGGTGGGGGCGGGCTCGATGATCGTCGGTACGGAATTTGGGACAGAAGGTCGCGGGAGAGAGGAGGACGAAGATGAGCCCTCAGTGGGGTTTGGTTCGCTGTCAGGAATGTGACTATTCAAGAGTGCGAGCAACGGGTCGGGTGGTGGCAACGATGTCCTGGGCGACGGGGGTGGGAGAACGAAAGACGTTGGAAGGATGGATTTCGTCAAGGTGGATGATTTATTATTATTCGTGTGTTGTTCTGATGCAGAGACTACGATGGGGATCACCTCTGTCTCGTATGCAGGTTCAACATTGGTGGGGGGCGGAATGGAGAAGATAGAAGAACGACGGGAGATACGCGTTTTACGACTGTTACCCGATTTGCCTACAACCTTCTGCTTGCGAGGGGACTTGCGAGGTGAGATCTTTACGTCAGGAAGGTGAGCAGCCAAACCGGGGGGTAGTGCTTCCGGAGCAGGGGCGGGAGGGCGCTCGGAAAGCAATTGTTGGACCTGCCATGATCGCCTGTCTTCCAAAAACTTGATCCTTTCACTCTGAACACGAAAATGAGAGACAAGGTTAGCGAAAGGAAATCATCGAGCTTTACCTCGAAGGTAGATTTCTCTTTGCCGAGCTTCACGGCTGCATGGGTGAACTTCTCCCGTTCATCTTCAAGCTCTTTCCTGATGCGATCAAGCCGGTCACATTCAGCATCGCGTTCGGAAGCGATCATGAAGTCGTCCATAGTGGCTCTCTGCATCCCTTGGGCTGCCAATTGATTAAGAAGTTCACCTGTTTCGGTTGCGTGTGTCTCGTGTAGTTTCTTGGCTTCATCTGAATAAGGGGGATTAAGAGGGATACTATCAGCTGAAAACACAGTGACGGATAATGTCCGACACACCAATCTCGGTCTGAAGCTTCTTGATGACAGCCTGGAGGCGTTCTTCTTGACAACTTGGTGTAGCACAGGACGCGTGAGCCTGAACATGGTGGATGTTTGCGGAGAGACCAGGAGTGGCTGTAACGAGAACAAAAACTTGTAAACTCTCCGTACTCCCTCCTCCGCCCGCCATGGCAGCTCTTGCACTCCATCAGACGCGCTCGTTTTTCTCTACGTTTGCTCTGCCATGGCTGATGCGTCCCACGTCTGCACCGACGTTTTTTGCGTCGCAGCCCCCATTCAATCTGGTGCTGCCTATGCTGCAGCCCCTCCTTGATCTCCTTCCCTCAATAGTCCTCGCCGTACCCAAAAGCAAAATCTCCCATTCCCGAAAATCGATGCGCAGTGCCAACAAGGGGCTCAAGGACAAGCAGAGTAGTCACACTCCGTTCCGACTGCTACTTGTTTCTGACCGCTTTTCCTCACAGATATTGTCAACTGCCCAGCTTGTGGAGGAGCCAAGCTTGCTCATCATGCCTGCAGAAGCTGCTACGATACTATCATTGCAAAGTCCAGGCAGCAGTCTAAGAACCCCTCTAGCGGTATACAGAGCACTTTGTTCAAGACCATCAAGGCTGTAGAAAGGTCTTCATCATAGGGATGTTCATGTAGGTCTCTCAGGATAAACCAATCCGGGAACCTCGTTAAGCTTGGTATTCTAGTCTTGGGGGATTGTCCGCTGTGAACCACAACTGATTAGCTCGGAGGGTAACCCATACGTGACCTTGACTCGCTGGACAGTTAGTTAGACAACCTTGACCAGAGGTATGCTAAAGGACTACAATATTGCAACGAGTAGAAATGTGGTTGTGTCGGTGGAGTACCTCTTGTGAGACGTGTGGCATGAACATATCACTGGTCTCCGCGTAGACGGTCATCATGAGAATGTTGAATTGAAACACTGACCCTTTGAGCAAGGGGCCGGATCATACCACTCTTTTCCAGAGTCCTCCATGTTCGTATCTACACTTCGCTCCAAGCTCTCTGTTCCCGCAATGCGAGCCATATCCACGCACACCACACAAGGTCTTGCTGCTATCCTGGAGAGACGTCCGGACGATGTGGTCATCACATTTGCAAAGCGTACTGCGATGGGCAGGAACCGAAAGGGCCAGTTCAAAGACTCTCCGGTCGATGAGATGATGCAAGCATTGTACAAGGTACACTCGATGGCCGGTGCAAACGACAGGATACTCATAGCTTCCTGTAGGCAACTATCCAAGAGACAGGGCTC